>JAZKJV010008823.1:0-31106 GCA_037367405.1 Ottelia alismoides | reverse complement strand
TAGCAATTACAAAAATCCATGATGGCTTTTCCCATTTCATTTTTATCCTCGAAGCATGGCCTTCATGAACACTATCATACCTTGAAGCATCCTTTCCTCATGTCCATTTAGATCTCAACCTAGGCAAATCATCTCTCTTTGTGAGACTCGTTGCATAATCTTATCCAAATCCTCCCAAAAAGCTTGTTTAATCCTTTCCTCTAAACCAACTTACGACATATAAATTGAGATTACATTCATAACTTTTCTTCCAGCATTAATTTTAGCAAAATAATTTGATCCCCAAATCTTTTTTTGAAAAGGAAAAGGTGGCGTCCCAAGTTGGAACCCACTGTAAAAGTATATATTTATATGACTATGTGTTACAACGTATTACATTCTCCATGATGTACATAGCGCCCTACAACGTTCAATTACGTTTGATCCCCAAATCTTTGCAGATCAACCACAATATCCTTTAAATCCTTATGAAATTTCAAGAGGGAACATAATATAAGAGGTACATACTCAAGGGTATCCTCCATTGGACCAATTGAAGTATGGCTCCCAATAGCAGAATATAATGTAATAGCCTAAAAAAGCTTCATATGCATATACTTAATGATAATGAGTGCTAGGAATAAGGCAACAATGCACTTTTAATTTTTAGCATATCGTAAGAAATCCCCTCATGATAACCCATGGAGCATGCTTATTGTGTATTTATTACAACGTATTACATTCTCCATGATGTACAAAGCGCCCTACACTGTTCAATTATGTTCGATCTCAATTCTTTGCAGCTCAACAACAATATCCTTTGAATCCTTATGAGATTTCAAGAGGGAACGAAATATAAGAGGTACATACTCAAGGGTATCCTTCATTGGACCAATTGAAGTATGACTCCCCATAGTAGAATATAATGTAATAGCCTAAAAAAAGTTACATATACATATACTTAATGATAATGAGTGCTAGGTATAAGGCAACAATACACTTTTAATTTTTAGCATATCTTAAAAATTCCCTCATGATAACCCATGGAGCATGCTTACTGTTGGACTTGTTAACCCTTGACGATCCGTTAATGCAATAAAATTATAAAAGTTGCTAGAAAATATAATGCAGAAGCGTATCAGAGATAAAATAATATGGACATGATGAACGTGTGATTTTAATGTGGAACCCTACTCCCTATGGAGCGAGATGAAACAACAGGAGAATACCTCCGAGGGCTAATGTGTCTATTGACTTTCTCACTGGATACATGAAGTCTGGGGCTTCTTATATAGCCTCCACAAATTCTCCAAGTCCCACCACCTGTAGATGTGAGACTAAACTCTGGATGAAGTAAATGGATCATGAAGAGATCCATTTACCCATCTACATATAATGACGCATACTCCAACACCCCCCTCAAGCTGGAGCATGCAATACTCAGCTTGGACAAACAGAAAGAAATCTCTCAGACTCATAATACAAGACACTGCAGACAATACTGACTCGACGCGTTCAACTGTCGGCTGCTGTCGATGACATTGCTTCTCATGCCGTGCTTGTGAGGAGGGCAAACGGGTTGGAGTATGAGTCAAACTGAATCTCCTCGTCGGACAGAATGTGCTCTATACTGCGCATGTCAAAGTCACTGCAACTAGAAATGAGTCTCTTCGTTGGAGTACTCTGGCTCGCCACACATGTGGACAACTGCTCCTCTGAAAGGGCCGAACTGAAAAGCCGTGGAGACATCCTCATCGGAGTCCACAATTGCTGAAGAATGGAGTCTGAAAAAGTCTTCTCATCGGATAATTGGGTCTCTACCATACTGGCTCAAAGAATGAGATCTCTCCTCTGGAGTCCTTAGAAACCACATGAAAATCCTAGCCCACATGGCATAGGGAATGAGATCTCTACTTTGGAGTCCTTATGGAATGCATAAAAACCCTGGCCGAAACACAAAAGATGGGGACCACAAACAATGATGGCATATATGTGCGCATCAAAAAAGAGGACTCATAAGCAATCGTCGAGTTTGAACATCTGTAGAGTCAGGAGAATCTGGCCCGCCTCTAACCGGAGAATCTGAATCCGAACTGGAATCATCATGGTCGTAGAAACTTTACACAATTCTCCCCATTTCTCCCATACTTGTCGGAAAACAATGGCATTGACAAAGTTGGGAGAAGACAAGAGAAATGAGGAGGCAACATCACAAATGCTGATTTCAATTTTTTTCAGGCTTTTTTTCATAATCACTATATATTTTTTTAAATCATTTTTGAAGCCGTTCAAACATTTTTTACATCTTTCCTTCTCACAATTTTTTGTTTACGTATGGTTTTTTTGTACACACGTTTTCCCTTTTTTTAAAGACAAAGAAACTTGACCTAAAATAAGCTTGAACCATGACCCAAAGATGGTCGCAAATAACTCTTCCCTTCTTTTTTTAACACAGATCGACCCACAGTTGGGCCCAAAAGCAAGGGACTCCCTTTTTTACTCGACTAGGCCCAACAAACAACAATTTTTTTAATAAAGCAACCAAATAACAACATTAAGTTGCAAACCTGAACTAATATAAAATATTTATTACAATTCAAACTCAAATCTACGTGTAATAGAACTAGTATGTGTAGATGTATGATAAATTGAACACGATGTATATAAGATCATTGAGCTTCTTTTGTTTCAGACGATCTTTTCTTTTTTTTCATGGATCTATATATAGAAATATTCAACTATGCAAGGTTTAACATGAAAAGATAAACACAAACATAAAAAAATAATGCCTAGGTAAAAATAGGGTCGAGTGCAAAGCAAATAATCAAAAAGTTAAAAAAAGCCTCCAGTTCGAGGCTTACGCCTCCGCATCGCCTCGATCGCCTCGCACCTCGAATGTCTCAAGCCAGGTCAAGACATACGCCCAACCCAAGGACCTGAGGCGTGCGCCTCAGGGTGATTTTGGCATGCCTCACCTCGAGGCATATGCCTTTGCGCCTCGAGGCACTGCTTTTTAAAATCATGGTTGGGGGTCTCTCGACCCTCTACGACCCATATGATCAAGTTCAATTGGTGCCACGTCTGGAAAGCGCTCCTCCTAAGGTAGTCGTTGGAGATGAGCAAACACTACCAGAAAATGTCGATCCTGAAGCATGAAATCGTCGGGCTGACTCTGTTGCTGGAATGGTCTTCGAATCAGTCCGAATGATCACTGTGGTGTGGGTATTGCTCCAGATGAACTCCCAAAACATCTCTCTCTGATGTTCTCAAACTTCTCCGCTACATCAGTTGCCTCAGAGGTGGAAGTGAGACGTCGTTCGGCCAGCTTCTCCTCAATACAAACAGACCGTTCTTTGGGGACGGTGTTCGGGGATGGTTTTCAACAACCGTTGTACAACGTTCATCCCCTTGATGACCACAGGGGATGTTTAAAATAAACCGTCCATATTCACCAGTTTTAGAGGCGACGATCAAGTAATTGACCGTCCCTACCGAGAGTATAGGGGACAGTTATGTGATCATACCCGTCGAGTCATACATGAGACGGTTAAGATCGTCGCCTCTCGGTCTATGTGAACGTCCCATCAGCTCTACTTACGGGGACGGTCGCGACCGTCCCTTCCGTTGCATCCATTTTTTGCTGGCGCGAATTTATGTAATTTCAAAGCTAAGAGGGGACAGTCTTAAGTAAATCTTCCTGATCGTTTTCATAGGGGACAGTTAAATGACCGTCCTCCATGGGTTTATACTATCGAACAACCACCTTCCCTCCTCATTCTTTCCATTCCTTCAACCCAAATCACATTCCGCTCCCGCCGCTCGGCCAGCCCTCCAGCCTCTCCATACGTCGCCTCCGTCACTGAGATCTCGACCTGCATCTTCTGCTTTTGTCGCACACCATCTTATTCTCCGGAATCTTTTCATTTCCTTCGAGACAAATACGATAACTTAGGATATATATCTTAATCGTTTTGTTCCAAACGTTAATCTTATATGGTGTTAGATACAAGAATGACGACTTTTTTTATATTGTTATATGTAAGAATGATGATTTTCTTGTTCACATATGGTTGTGTTAGATGCAGATTTGTTTGACTTGTGTTAGATTCATGAATAAATATATGCAAGAATGACGATCACTATATGGTTGTTTTAGATGCAAGAATGGTTGGTTTATCTTCATCCGGTATTAGATTCACTACATGATTGTCTTTCGTTCTTGTATGATATTTGATTCACTGTATGGTTGTGTTAGAAATAAAAATGAATGGATTAATTTCATCTTCATGTATATGATACATGATATGATACTCCATCAATTTGATTTATTGTTTGTAGCACTCTAATTCAAACATAATTCCATGTGTTTTGGTGTATGTTTGTGTGACTGTGCGTAGATATGTGTGCATTGGTCCCTTATACTACTCTTACGTTACTTTATAGTTCTTTGTTGCCCATCCTTTAAAGGAGACCCATGAGTGAATTTCAAGAACAGATCTTTCCCTTTGAGGTCCAAATGAGGATCGATATGCGTTATTCCATCAAATGATGATGTAGCGGACCTGATTTTTGCAAATTTGGGTTAGAGAACACGTCGATGTGAAGATCAATTAATGAGGATCATTTATCCTTTCATGGCGGTAGTTGAGAGCTATCTTCAGGGATCTTTTGATATGTTTGAGTATCAAGGTTCTTGCCTCTGTGAGGAATTCATTCAAACGCATGGTGAAGAGGAGGTTACGGAATGTTAATGTACTTTTAGGAGTCCTGCAACATCTATCTCCTAGAACAACTTTGTTGCTGAAGTTGTTTTCTGGACTATTATCCCTATATACTGGAAATGTGATATTATATTTTGATGATTACATCCAATCATGTCATAGTTATTATCAAAGAGAATGCATGTGGTTAGATGTGGATCTGGATACAAGGAAACTCTAAGAATGCTTGTTGCATTACCACCTTTTGTGGTCTCATTTCTTGGTAATCTCTGAAAGGCATAGATTTTTGTATCCCACATTGAACAACGCATCGGATTTCTGGTTGATTATGCAAATTGCTATGCTCAGGCCTGTGTTCTTCAGCCTACCGAAATTCCATTGGGTTACCATATCTTATACAAATCCTAGCAAGGAAGGACAATTGATGGTCTATGAAAATCGAAACTTCCATTTCATGGGGGGGTGTAATATCCCATGGATTAATAAATACTTGTAAGGGTTTGGAATCATTGATCTGACCCTCTGAACTATAGACTCACAAATTTTAATTTTGGAGGATTTATCATTGGCTGTCGCTTTTGTGGATGTGGACTTCTTGGGATCTGGGAGCATTGTGATACAAAGATTGTTCAAATTGCGGTTGGTTGATTGAGGTTCCAAAGTTCATTTGGGCTCCTGGACTTAGGTGGTTATTAGTGGAGCATCTTCTGCGTCGTGTACTTGGAAGAAGAATTCTATACGATGGATCATCATCCTCTGCTACAAAAAACGAAAGGGAGACCATAATTAGTGTATACTTAGTAATAGATGTTTGCAAATTTTACGACTTATATAATCGTTTTGGTTGTTTGCACTTATATGTTGAGTTTGATTCAAGAATGTTAATTTTGTGATGTGCATTATTGAAAAATATTACTTTGATCATCACACTGATAATCGTAACCTTGTATAGTGCTTAATATATATCTATTAATTTGTATGGTACATGAAAATGGACAAGAGTTGGATGAATAAAAGATTTGATGATTTGGCGACTTACAGGAAAGGCGTCAAATATTTTTTAGATTAGGCATTTCGCTGTGAATTGCTATATAATATTGTTGGAGGTGAAGGAGATAAGATGCAATGTCCTTGTGTAAGATATAAAAATACTTTGATTAATAATCGTAGAGGACTTTTCGAGAATCTTATATTGAATGGGATTTGGCTACATTACACAAATTGGACTTATCACGGAGAAGGTCTTCAATATGTTGTGGATCCAAATATTAATGCAAGTAATGATGACGATTCAATGCAGACATATGTCGGTGATGAGATATTAGAAATGTTAGATGATATTCGAAGACCTATTTCAGATGAAAGTGCAGAACATGTTCATGATGATTTTCGTGAAAAGTTAACAGAGGCAGAGCCATGTTTGGCTCTGGGAGTTAAATGTCTCGTTTTAGATTTTTATTAGAGTTATTTAAGATGAAAGTTAAGAATCGTTGTATAACGGTGATGATGTATGATGTTTTACACTTAATTCGAATGATTTTAACTAAGTAATCCAGACAATTTTTTAAAATACTGGAAGGATGCAAAATCAAGGTTCCGATTACTTGATTTAAGTTATGAAAAAATTGATGCATGTTCAAATGATTGCATTCTATATTGGAAGGAGAATTCTAAATTAGAGGTTTGTCGTACATGTAATGCTTCTATATTTAAGGACAATATTGATGTAGCAATGCGAAAAAAATCAGAGAAGATTTTGCGGCTCTTCTCTTTTATACCTTGGTTGCAATGGCTTTTTTCATCAATTAGAATTGCAAAATACATGGTATGGTACAATAACATCAAAAAGAAAGATTCAAGTGATCTTATTGGACATCTTTCATATTCAGAGGAGTGGTTAAAATTCGATGAAAGATATCCGTTATTTGCTGAGGAAGTGAGAAATATAAGATTAGGGCTTGCTTCTGACGGTTTCAATCCATTTGGAAATATGAGTACGAGCTACTCTATTTAACCTGTAATACTAGCTGCATATAACCTGGCACCTTGGATGGCTATGAATTATTCGTTTATGATAATGTCCTTACTAATATTTGGCCCAAAAGGAGTGGATAACGTAATAAATGTTTACTTGCAACCTTTAATAGATATGCTTAAAATCTTATGGACTACCGGCGTACAGACTTACGATGCTTTGGAAAATGAAAATTTTACGATGCGCGCCTCACTAATTTGGATCGTTAATGATTTTTTGACATATATAAATTTATCATGTTGGAGTATGATGAATCTGTGATTCATCACTCTAAAAGTTGAAAATAGAGCATTGTTCTCGAGTAATTAGATGCATATTTCCACTTATATTGCATAATTAGCATTCATGCATGCATAAATAATATCTGCATTTTAGCATTCATATTTGCATTAAATAAGAAGCCAATTTCACTTGTAAAAATCACCTGCATATTCATCATATTTCACCTATTTGTATATATTTTATACTAATTCCAAATCCAATAAAATCAACTCTATTATGTATATATTACTAACACTATTAAAGAAAAATATCAAAAAAAATCTAACTTGTAAAATTATCCAATAAAATCCCAAATCAGTTGGAGACCTCAACTTTAGAATGCACATATCTATCTTATACCACCTCCGATCTAGGTCTACTCACTTTAGATTAGTACATATTCAGAGACCTTCAAAATGAGATCAATCTCATTTAAATCGGAGCTCGTATGCAAAACTTGGGTTTTGAGACCCCATTGTACATTATATGTATGTATATTTGTATCCTTATATTTTTATATTTTATTTGACCTCATCTTCGTTTTTGGTCAACATGAAACTTGTAGATCTCATCAAGATCTACAACTTTCATGTTTCGAGTTTTTCCAAATTTGGCCATCTTCTCTCTCTTATTCCACATTTTTCTCGGCCATTCAGATCAGGCCACGTGGCGCCCTCTGGTTGTGCCACGCGGCCCGCTTACATCGCGTCACGCGTCCCTTTTCTCTGTCGTCCGATCCCTTCCCTTCCCTTCAGATCTGAGCCATCTAATTACGCAGCTAATCTCCACCCTCCATCTTCTCCAGATCGCATCCCAGCCGTCCCTTTGCGCCTTCACTTGCGCCCGCCACGTGTCGCATCCCTACCCCTTCGATCACACCACTCCGATTTAATCCGGGCCCTTCTCTTGCGCCCTTCTTCTGGCCGTTGGATCACTCGATCCAACGGTCCAGAGATCGTCTTCTACCTCGGGCCGCCTTCCTCGCGTACGTCGCCCACTCCGCGCGCCCTTCGCCCCCTTCCTATTTTCTCCGCCACCACAACCATCATCTCCACCCTCTAGCACCTCCACCTCGTAGCCCATGACTCTCTTATCCTCGCCAGCCACCATGACCTCCATAAAACCCGTCGTTGTCGCTCCACGACCCCCACGAAACCTCGCCTTCCACCACTATCACCCCCACCTTCTTCCTATAAATACCCCACCTCCGACCACCTTCGACCCCATCCGCCATTGCAAAAGATGTCCTAGAGCTCAGAGCTACCCATTGGTGACAACAATTGAGAGTGAAATCGAGCGAAGACAGGTCTTTACCTCCGGCGAGATTCACGGCGTAGCCACGTCGTGCTGCAGCTCCTCCGATGAGTTGCTTGAGCTCGGGTCCTCTACCGTCCCTCGAGCGACGACCGGGAGCACCATTTGAGCTTCCAATCCCCAGGTAGACACCTCCATTCTTCCTCTGATCTCCTTTCTCTTTCCCTTTATTTTTCTCTTAATTTTATCGCCTCCTCCGATCAATCCCGCTCTCACCTGACCATCCACCGAGCTTCACCTCGAAACTCTGATCTTCGCGCGCTATTTCATTCGCCCCGACGACACATAGCACCTCCTCCGACCAAAGCTCCGCCTTCATGACGGAGGATCACCACTCCGGCCATCACCACGACACACCTCAGCCTTCACTGCACTCGCCTCACTCCCACGTTCATGGGCTTCATTCTTTGGCCCCAGCTAACCCTGTAGGTACCCTTAGCTTCATTGATCGGAATCTTCATCGGAGCTGCATCAAGCTTCGTCGTCTCCGGCGTTCAGACCCTCCCATCCTCATCCAGGACCTCCGGCGGATCCCTGATACTCCCACGATCAATCCAAGCTACTTGGGGGCTACCGGCGAGCTACATCGAGCACGGGGAGAGGAGGCGGAGCAAGGAGCTCAACGTCGGAGCCCCGCCAAGTCCGCCGCAGGAGGCAGCAGACCGGAGAAGAAGACGTACAACCACCGTTGGATCTCCTCGATCCGACGACCCTTGCCACGCTACGTCGCCTTGAGCCCGTAGCCGTTAGATCATTCAGATCGAGTGGCCCTTTTTGCGCCACGTAGCCGCTGCCCGAGCTCCAGTCCCCGTAGGATCTTTCTTGATCCATCGGCCGATAGTCAACCACGTCGACGTCATCAGCACCGTTAGATCCTTGCGATCTCATGACTCCAGAGGCGCCACACCAGCAACTCCAGCAGCCGTTGGATACTCACTAATCCAACGATCCATATCGCACCACGTATCCTCCTTCGAGCCTCTTTCCCGACCCTAAGCTCGGAGCTCCCGAAGCACACCGAAGCTGATCCGAGCCTCCAAGGCCTCCCTGAGCCTCTGCCCGAGCCTATCCCGCACGTGCTCCCTACGTGAGGGCTGGGTATTTTGCACAGAGACCCTTGGAAGTTTTGGAAATTACAATTTGGTCCCTGTCAGGCGTGTCACGCGTGGAGCGCGTGACTTTGTGGGAAATTTGCATCCACCTCCCCCGCATTATAGGTAATTGCATCTTAGTCCCTGTCAGCACGTTTTATTTCAGCAATTTTATTTTCTGTATTTGCAATTTGGTCCTTGTCTTTGCACGTATATTTAGGTGTTCATTTGGCTTCATTTTTAAATTCTAAAAATTGTATGTTGCAGCTCATCTTGTCCTTTATCTTATGTGACACGTGTTTCATTTTTGTGGGATCTCTGGAATTTAATATTACTAAATTGGTGAAATTTTCCATACTTTACCCATTGTGTGCCTTTTAATTCATATTAAATTCATTGTTGCTCCAAAAATCATCAAAAAATCACATTAGACTTAGGATAATTTATTCTACATGTACACAAAAATCATTGCATTTGCACTTATCACGAGGCCTGAATAAAGTCATTAGTGATTTCTTTAATTGATTTTTAATAGGTCTAATTCACATAAAATTTTAGGTCTATTAATTTTCCTGGATTCATCACACTTAGATCTATTTAGGATAATTTTTATATCTGGAAATAATGTGTTTTGGTATTTATTAAAATTAATTTTGCAAAAATCTCTTTGCATTCATATTTATTCACAATAAATTCATAAAGTGTCAGAAAAATAAAAAAATAGCGTAGCTTAATTTCATTGCATTCCATATTCTGGCCAAGTTTCATAATTTTTGGACTTAATTTGATCATATTTCTGATTTAACTTGTAAAACTAGCCTGAAATTGCATTCATTTCTCCTTTATTGCATAAAAATTGCTAAAAATTACCAAAAATAATCCTCTGAAAATCTGACCTCAGAATTCGCTTAAAATTTACCTAAGGAGACAACTACCTCCCTGAGTTCGACCTTGGGTTTGCCCAAGTAAAATAAATCTGCCGCTCGTAATTAACTGAACACAAATTAAAAGTGATATTTTTGACGTAGCCTTGATTATCTGACTGCAACGAACATAACTATTAGTTTGACCTTAATTTGATTGAATTAATAAGGGTAGTCTCACGCCCGAGGTTTATCAAATGGCGCTTTTGCCGAGGAGACAAACGGCTTAGGATCACTTTAGAAAAATAGATTTACGTTTTCCAGTACTCGGCTAGTCTGATCCCTGAACCACCTTGTAATTATTCCATTTTTTTTATTATTTTTCTATTTATTTTTTTCTCTCTGATATTTTTATCTTTTTGTGCGAGGGCCCTGTGGACTTTGAGCGGCTTTCTTGAAGTGGGCGCATCTCGAAGTGCATCGGAGGCCGGCGATTCGTGGATCAAGTCGGCTGTTGAGATGCCAAAAAGATTTTTATTTTGTTAACTTGTAAAAAAAGTGTCTGTATTTACAACGGTTCCCGTTAGGGATCTCGCGCATGTAAGTCATAATAAAACGTGTCCCCATGTGCTGTGTGGTTGCTTTACGTAGAATAGGACTTGCACTTGCGGCTCTTAGAGCTTCCTTGGACTGTTTGTGCTCGTAATATTTAGGACCACACTTCACCATTAAAAGACACACTTAGACCGCAGGACTTTAGCCAAATTTGAATTCGTTCTTCACTCGCTAATAGAACTGCCTGTCGTCTAGGAGCGACTTTTCATCAATTGCATTCATTTAGTGTAAAATTTCAATTCAGTATTGCATCCTGCATTCTAGAGAGCTGGAGGCACTGTAAGTCTTCTTACTCAAGCATTCATCATCATTTTCTCGATTGCATCGGCTTTTTCCGATTCTCTCTCTCTCTCTCGGTTTTCTAACATAGGATAAAGGAACTGGGACTGGACGGTAGACGTGATTGCTTGTGTGGATTAATATCAGTGACAACTAATCTCTAAAATCGGGACTGTTAATTGAATTGGACAAAAACAATTGACTAAAATTAACCCTTGTTTGCGGGAAATTAACTCCGACCTTATTTTCAGGCTGAGTGAGGGTACTAGAGTGTGTGAGTACCTTAGGGCAGAGCCAAAATCCCCGCCTTCCATATCGCGTACTCCGATCCGAGCAAATATCACCGGCTGAGCTTTGGGTTCAACTGACCAGCGCCAAGTAGCCTCCGCCTACTCCGTTAGGTAGATAGGGGTGAAATTGCGGTGCACCGCGACAAGTTGCTAGTAGCCTCCGCCTGCTCCGGCAGGTAGGTAGGAGCGAAGTTACAGCCTTGTCAGCCTCGCCTACTCTGTAGGTAGATAAGGGCATGTCCTTGAACTTTCGGCCGGTGATAGAAGCGGAGAAAGGAAGGGCGTTGGTATCTTAGGCGACAGGTTAAACAGGGGAGACACATCCGGCTTTGAGCCGACTCCCCTATATGCCGCGTAACCTTGCTACTTTTCTGAAAATTCGCACTTAAAATCAACCAGACTAATCGGACTCGATTTCGGGTCCTTCACCGTGTTGAGTGTGAATTCGGGGTTTGCTTTTGCGTTTGTCTTTAAGTCTGTCCGTATGTGTTATCCTGTGTAATTGCACATTTTCTACCTCAATCTGCTTACATTCATCCTTTCCTCTTCAAGATGTCGGGATATTGGTCCCCATACCCTGTGACCTCTTTGCCTTCTCCTTCTTCCATGTATCCTCCGCCACCCACGGGAGACCCTTACCTGTGGTCGGTTCCACCTCAACCCGATTATGAAGTCAGAACTTCGACTGGCTTCTCCACTTCTTCGCATTTCTCACCTACTCCATATTCTAACACTCCGGATCCACTTCCACCTTGGGCTGACTGTCCTTATTCTCGAGAGCTTGCAGGAATCAAAGAATCGAATGAAAAGCAAGCTACTGCTGAGACAGATGATTGGCAAAATTATATGCCCCCACATACTCCATTCTCACCTCAAGTAGGGACCGGGCGACAATTTACAAATACACATCCCGACTTGACCTTAGGGCATAACATGGTCGATCGAACAACCTGAATGAGGAGGCCTGCACATCATGATTTCCCAGACTTGATTGGCTTTAGTGATTAAGCTTCCATTAACCAGCCTTCATATATCACATTTGGAGAGCCTATACATTCACAGGAGTGGACTCATGAGCTAGACTTACCAGTCCCCCGTTCATTGACTCCATCATATGAGGCTCCGACCAATATTTTCTATTTAGATGGTCCATACTCGACCCAGCATTACATGACAGAGTCTAGGTATGTTGAGTATGAGACCCCAATATCTCAGCAATATCCTCCAATTGAGCAGAACTCTCCCATTTGGAGGATGACATTTCTCGACTCATAAAAAAAATGAATTATTTGGGACCAAATTGAGAGATGTCACCGATATATTGCACTCAATTTCTGCCAGCTTGGGAATGATAGTGGAAAGGAAATAAGTAGATTTGATGTTGAAAATCGAGCAAGCATTAGGGAACCCACACCTTTTGTACAGCTGGAGTCCATTCTATCTCCCTCTTCGACTGATCACTTACCCTCCAATCCAGAGTCTGATCATTCATCCACCAAAAATACCAAAAAAATTGAAAAACCAAAAACCCACATAAAAATTGAAAATGAAAAAGACCTAAAAAAATTGGATCCTGTCCTAAGAGAAGCATTCGATGAAGATTTGTTTTTTAATCTTCCCTTAATAAAGGCCATAGATCACTTCTTCGACCTCAAACGATTTGTAAAGAGCAAGATGATGCCCAAGAGGTCGGGCAATAAGAGGACAAGGACTGAAAGACACATAGTGTCTATGGCCACCTCCTTGGTGATGGGGAGAAAGACCAAAAGCCGTAGAGTGAAGCGGTTGCCTCGAGTTGAATGTGAAATCAAAGATACTATCTTTACCCATGCAAGAATCGATAATGACTCCCCGATAAATATCCTCCCGACCTCTGTGTTTGACAAGCTCAAACTTAGGCCAATTAGAAAGTCAAGAGAGATCGTTCAGTTGGCTGATGGATCTATCAAACAGTCGAGAGGAAAAATTTCAGTCATCGTTACTTTCCAAGGTGCTCTACTCCAGGTGGACTTCACGATCATTGACATTGTGCACCGAGGAGAGTTTACCCAATCTCCTATTATTCTTGGGAAGCCGTTCTTAGCCTTGGCTAAGGCAACTATAAATTGCGAGACTCGGGAAATCGATTTTACAGCATTGGGAACGCTTCGACCTCACCCATTCTTTGATACACTTTACTCGAAGTTGACCCGCACATCCGCTGACAGTCGTGACCATCGAGAGGAAGATGAGTCCCACCGCTCTGCTACACCTGAGAGACCGACTGCCCGGATGACTGTTGGACCAGAGACTCCCCACACCTCCACTTCATCAACTGCTTGCACCACCACTGTGACAACTTCTAAGGAGGACTTATGACTAGAAGCTATCATTGAGTCGGACACGACCTTTGTTTATTGCCTTGACCATTTTGATGATCTGATACAAGAGCCCAATAATGCCAAGCCAACTGAGATCACGAGCACTTTCTCGAGACGCGTGCTGACTCTTCAGGAATATTCCAATCTATATGGTGATTCGTCTGATGAGGAACCTATGGTCAGCACCGCACCATATCCCGGACCTTCAAAGGAAACAATCAAGACTAAATTGACTCCACATAAAAACACGATTGCTCCCTCTTCTAGTCGGCTATCTAGTGAGAGGAAGTCGAGAATTGATTCCTCGAGGTGTTCCCCCGGACCTCTCAAGGCGCGTCGCTCTCATTTCCCTCTCAATGATTCAGGTTCTAGAGAATCGACCAAGAAAATTTCCTTCAACATTCTGGAGAAGGAATTTTCCGAGGAGTCCTCATCTGGTCCGGATAAGGTGATTTATAGAGTGAGCTTAGTTCGACTGTTCTTAAGCCATATCTAAGCAAGCAGCTGTGTGTCGACCCTCGTTGGACGATCCCTTCAGCTCACTACTACTCATCTGAGGATGATTCCGACAGCGACACACTTGTATACTCCTTACCTCCTTGCTCCCGCAAGAAGGTTCGTCACAAACCTTCTTGATCCTTGTATATTCTCACTCCTTCTTGTATATATTTTCCCTCCCTCCCCAGTGATTCGAATCACTCGCCCCGGCTCCATGTCATTTCATTTTATGGCTATACTTAGGATGACCATATCCTAATTATAGGGGGGAGAGTGACCTGAGTATCTTCACCATTCGCTGTATATTCTCTAGATCTCATCGGTTCTCACACTCACTCCTGTCCTATACTTAGGCTGACCAGAGCCTACGTATAGGAGGGACCGATGCCCGTCGTGTATATACTCCTCCATTTTCCCTCTTAACCTCGCCCGTCCCATTTTTGATCTTCTTCTACACTTAGGCTGCTGGAGCCTAAGTATAGGGGGCGGAGCGACTTCTATACATTTTTGTTATTTTAACTCTCCTACGCTTAGCACGAGCTATGTCTTTTTCCTCGCTTTTCGTGCTCTTAGGACATAGCACACACTAAGTATAGAGGTCGTGTATATATTACATATATACTTTATCCATATCTTGTACTTTCACGTATTTTTGTATATACTACGCAATAATTACGGGATGGGTAAAAATGGAGATTTTTTTTTGTAAAATACATGTATACTTGTATATTGTATAACAATTGTATACTCTGTATAATACTTATAAAACTCTTGTAAATTGTTATAACATAAGAGGTTTACTAAGTTTTGAAAAAAACAAATAAACAAAAAAAACAAAAAAAACACAAAAAAACAAAAAATACAGGCTTCTTATTTACTCTTGCATATCATCCTTGCAAAAAAAAGAGTCTTGCATTTCATTCATCTACATAGCATGTCATCTACACCTCATCTGCATATCTTGCATATGCAAAGTGAAAAGCTAGTGGGTTCTGAACCAAGTTATGAGTAGATGTTGAAGAGGGACTTGATTTGACCTTAATCCACTTAATTTCAGAGGAACCTTATAGGAACCGGAGTTAAGATTTCTCAGGTCAAGTGACTTAAATCTTTGAGTTCGTAAGTCTATGTTCACATGTCATCTTGATTAGTCAAAGTAGAATATCTCGTGCACACGCATGATTCTTATAGACAATGACCTAACTTGGACAAGCACCATGCACGTAGCTCTTCATTGATGAGGTGGTGAGGAGGTAGAATCCTTTAGCTTGGAGTAGCACACGGGTGGAAACATCCGTCCTCTAGGGAGGGTAGTGCATCTCAACCTAGTCTGGTGGTGATGACGTCTAAAGACGGGACGCTGTGGGTTGCAATAATGCTTCAAAAGAGGGATAATCTACTGGCTCAAGAGGAAAAACTCTTGATGTACATGCTCACCTTGTATATAGTTCGAAAAAAAAAGAAAAAGAAAAAAAAGAAATGCAAAAACTCCAAAAAAACAAGATAGGTCAAAGTGAAAACAAAATACCTGTCGGAGTATGTATGCCATGCCGTGCCGCAGCTCCTCCGACGAGCTGCTTGAGCTCGGACCCTCTACCGTCCCTCGAGCGACGACCGAGAGCATCATTTGAGCTTCCAATCCTCAGGTAGACATCTCCATTCTTCCTCCGATCTCCTTTCTCTTTCCCTTTGTTTTTCTCTTAATTTTTTCGCCTCCTTCGATCAGTCCCGCTCTCACCTGACCATCCAATGAGCTTTACCTCGAAGCTCTGATTTTCGCGCACTATTTCATTCGCCCTGACGACGAACAACACCTCCTCCAACCAAAGCTCCGCCTTCACGGTGGAGGATCACCTCTCCGGCCATCACCACGATACACCTCAGGCCTCACTGCACTCGCCTCACTCCCACGTTCACAGGCTCCATTCTTTGGCCCCAGCTAACCCTGCAGGTCCCCTTAGCTTCATTGATCGGAATCTTCATCGGAGCTGCATTAAGCTTCGTCGTCTCCGACGTTTAGACCCTTCCATCCTCATCCAGGACCTTCGGCGGATCCTCGATACTCCCACGATCAATCCAAGCTACTTGGGGACCGCCGACGAGCTACAATGAGCATGGGGAGAGGAGGCGGAGCAAGGAGCTCAACACCGTGCCCCGCCAAGTCCGCCACCGGAGGCGGCTGATCGCAGAAGAAGATGTACAACCACCGTTGGATCTCCTCGATCCGACGGCCCTCGCCACGCCACGTCGCCTTGAGCCCGTGGCCGTTAGATCATTCAGATCGAGCGGCCCTTTTTGCGCCACATAGCCGCTGCCTCGAGCTCCAATCCTCGTTGGATTTATCTTGATCCAACGACCGATAGTCAACCACGTTGACGTCATCAGCACCGTTAGATCCTTGCGATCTGACGACTCAAAGGCGTCACACCAGCAGCTCCAACAGTCGTTGGATACTCACTAATCCAACAGTCTACATCGCGCCACGTATCCTCCTCTGAGCCTCTTCCCCGATCCTAGGCTCGGAGCTCCCGAAGCACACCCGAAGCTGATCCGAGCCTCCAAGGCCTCCCCGAGCCTCGAATGACGCCCGAGCTAGTCCCGTGAGGGCTGGGTATTTTGCACAGAGACCCTCAGAAGTTTTGGAAATTACAATTTGGCCCCTGCCAGACGTGTCACACGAGGAGTGCTTTACTTTGTGGAAAATTTGCATCCACCTCCCCGCATTATAGGTAATTGCATCTAAGTCTCTGTCAGCACATTTTATTTCAACAATTTTATTTTCTGTATTTGCAATTTGGTCCTTGTCTTTGCACGCATATTTTGGTGTCCATTTGGCATCATTTTTATATTCTAAAAATTGCATGTTATAGCTCATCTTGTCCTTTATCTTATGTGATACGTGTTTCATTTTTGTGAGATCTCTGGAATTTAATATTATTAAATTGGTGAAATTTTCCATACTTTACCCACTGTGTGCCTTTTAATTCATATTAAATTCCTTATTGCTCCACAAATCATCAAAAAATCACATTAGACTCTGGATAATTTATTCTACATTGTGCCCAAAAATCATTGCATTTATACGCATCACGAGGCCTGAATAAATTCATTAGTGATTTCCTTAATTGATTTTTAGTAGGTCCAATTCACATAGAATTTTAGGTCTACTAATTTTCCTGAATTCATCACACTTAGATCTATCTAGGATATATCTGGAAATAATGTGTTTTGGTATTTATTAAAATTAATTTTGTAAAAATCACCTTGCATTCTTATTTTATTCACAGTAAATTCATAGTGTCAGAAAAATAAAAAAATAGTGTAGTTTAATTTCATTGCATTCCATATTCTGGCCAAGTTTCATAATTTTTGGACTTAATTTGATCATATTTCTGATTTAACTTGTAAAACTGGCCTGAAATTGCATTCGTTTCTCCTTTATTGCATAAAAATTGCTAAAAAATACCAAAAATAATCTTCTGAAAATCTGACCTCAGAATTCACTTAAAATTTACCTAAGGAGACAACTGCTTTCCTGAGTTCGACCTTGGGCTTGCCCAAGTAAAATAAATCTGCCGCTCGTAATTATCTGAACATTAATTAAAAGTGGTATTTTTGACGGCCTTGATTATCCAACTGCAACAAACATAACTATTAGTTCGACCATTAATTTGATTGAATTAACAAGGGTAGTCTCACGCCCGTCAGAGTCCAAAAGGTAAGCTCGCATGCCCGATTTGTATGGAAAATACGCAATCCACATGGTTATCTGCAAGTATGAAATATTGTTATTTAGGGCATCGACGTTTCTTACCTGTAAAACATAGATGGAAGAAAGGAGAGAATGTCAAGAATTTTGATAGGCAACCGCTCAGATGTCGAATCACCATAATTCAAAAATCAGGAGACACAATATGGCAATAGCAAGAAAAGATAGGTAGGTTTGATTTGGGTAAAATGAATAAGAAATTACCTAGAGGTTGGCGAAAATAAAATATTTTCTTTCGAGAATTGTCGTACTGGAGATCTTTACAATTTCATCATAATCTAGATGGAATCCATATAGAGAAGAATATTATGGAAAATATCCTTGGAATACTAAATCTTTCAAGTAATACGAAGGACAGTCTGAGATCAAGACGTGATTTGATGCAATTTGGAATTCGGCAAGAGTTATAACCAATTGAGTCAGATAATTTTAGAATTACAATACCCGATGCAATTTATACGTTATGTAATGATGAGCGAGATAGAATACTAGTGTTTCTAAAAAAATTCAAAGTATCAGATGGATTCTCAACTCAACTAAGCAAATGCATAAATAAGGCAGAAAGGAAGAAAACATCGTTGAAAAGTCACGATTGCCATGTATTTATGCAAGTTCATTTTTTCTTAGCAATCAGAGGAGTCTTTCATTCTGACGTGATGCAATCTTTAGTCGAACTAAGTCGATTTTTTAAAGTGCTATGTTCAAAAACTCAAGAATCACAGGAATCAGACTACGTGTGTGGGACTCGCTGCTCGTAGATTTGATCAGAAGCTTGCGTCGCTGAGGAGACTCTTGGCATCTTTCAAGAAGGAATCGCGTCTGGCTCGTGTGGGGGCTAGGGTGGCGGCGGAAGATGTAATTTTGCGGCTGGACCGAATGGAAAACTCTAGAGAACTGCTAACGGAGGAGCTTTTGGAGCGTGCTGCTGCGCATGATGTGGTCAAAGCGGAGGATAAGAAGAGGACTCTCGAATGGCGTCAGCGCTCGCGCTTGAGGTGGTTAAAGGACGGTGATGCTAATACTGCTTTCTTCCATCGGGTGGCCAGTGGAAGAAGACGATACAACTCTATCCGCTCTCTTCTGGTTGATGGTTCCCTCAATAATGGGGATAACGTGCTGGGTGCGACCATGGTGACTCATTTGAAGCGTATTTTTGGGTGCCAGTCGCAGCGCATGTGGCGCTGGTCCGGCCGGGGGGCTCCTTCAATTTTACCTACGGAGGCGGTGGCCCTGGTTAGGCCGTTCTCTTTGGCTGAGCTCAAGGAGGCCGTTTGGGACCTTAACGCGGACGGCTCGTCGGGCCCTGACGGGTTCCCGGTGGCATTCTACCGTGATTTCTGGGATGTGGTGGCTCAAGACGTGTTGGAGGTTGCTCGCGAAATCTGTGAAGGGAACCGTGGGTTTGATAAAATTAATAGGGCCCTTATTGTTATGATCCCTAAGACTCCTGCGGCCAATCGCATCGAAGACTTTCGACCTATTTCTATCTCGAATGGGATCTATCTAATCATTGCTAAGGTCTTGGTCAGGAGGCTCGCTCCCCTTCTTGCTTCGCTGATCTCGCCTTCGCAGGCCGCCTTTATTCGTGGGCGGCAGATATCGGATTGTTTCGCGGTGGCCTCTGATATGGTTGCGGCATGGAGGAAGTCAAATTCGATGGGGATGCTTTGGAAGATCGATTTCGCAAAGGCCTATGATTGCCTTGATTGGCGTTTCCTGTGGTCGTTTTAGAGGCGGAGGGGCTTCCCAGAGGTTTGGATTTCGTGGGTGCGGCGTTGTGTGACCACAACCTCACTATCCGTTTTGCTTAATGATCGCACCGTCGAGGGATTCTTCCGGCCAAGGAGGGGGGTGCGACAGGGATGTCCTCTTGCTCCCCTCCTCTTTGTGCTGGCGGCTGATGTTCTGCCTCGTATGATTGACGGCATGGTTGCGGCGGGTCTGACCTGGGGGTGCTCTATTGGGGACTTCCATGTCCCCCTTATTCAGTTTGCAGACGACACTCTTTGCTTTATCGAGGGTGGCCCTACTGAGGTATCCGGTATGGCTACTACTCTCCAGCTCTTCAGTGAGTTATCGGGGCTCTTGATTAATGGGTCTAAGTCTAAGGTGGTACCCTTCGGAATGTCGCAGGCGGAGGTGCTGGAGTGTGGCCGGCTGTTGGGCTCTTCCCCCGGTGGACTCCCTTTCGACTACCTCGGCCTGCCTCTGGCTGTGGGTCGAATCCGGCTCCGTGATTGGAAGGTGGTGGTGGAGAAATTGGAGGCTCGCTTGGCCAGGTGGCGAGCGGCTTTACTATCCGGGGGGGGGGGGGGCGACTGGCTCTTCTCAAGGCAGTGCTATCCTCTATTCCAATATATTTCTTCTCGGTTCGAGGTATGCCTAAGGGGATTCGGTTGTGCTTGGAGAGGTGTATGCGGGGATTCTTGTGGGGTAGGAAGGGGGAGGGGAGAAGGGGGGTTCATTTGGTGGGGTGGGGTGATGTCACGCGACCCAAGCGGGGTGGGGGCTTGGGAGTAAGGCGGCTGGAGGTGGTTAATGACGCCCTCTTGCTCAAGTGGGCTTCACGGGTTTGGGGCAATGAAGAGAATTTCATGCTTAATGTACTGCGGGCGGTGCTGGGGGAGGAGCTGATGGGCGTTACTCGGGGGAACACGTACGGCCACCTAACTCCGTTTTGGCGTGGAGTGATGAATGTTTTTACTCGCAATCGCTTTCTTTTTAAACCGGTGTTGGGAAAGGGGAATTCATTTCGTTTTTGGACCAATGACTGGTCCGGAAGGGGTGCTCTTAAGGATACGTTCCCTCGTTTGTTTGCTTTGGTGGATGATAAGGAGGCTCCGGTGGCCTCGTGCTGGGAGGATGGCTGCTGGTGTCCTCGGTTAATTGCGAACCTCTCGGATCAGCGTTTGGACGATTTACTTTCGTTGATGCGCCTGCTTGCGGATGTTGTCCAACCTAATGACGACCGGGACCACTGGGCATGGAAGGATGGTTCTTTCTCCACGAGGAAGGCGTACTTTGATCTCGTTACTAGCAATCAAGTGGAGGACATTAATCTTGTGCGTGACTGCAGATTCCTATGGGGGTTGAAGCTTCCAGAGCGCATTGGCATTTTCTTATGGCTTCTTCGCAGGGGGAGACTCTTAACTCGTGACCGATGTGCAAGTCTATTCCCCAATATTGGGCCTAACTGCGGGCTTTGTGGCGCGGAGCGGGAAACCATCAACCACTTATTCTTCGATTGCAGGTTGGTTCGTGGCCTTTGGGATGATCTTGACTGGATCAATTCCGTGTCCATATCTACTTTTTGCGAGAGCTTGATAAACCTCAGGGGCAGGGAAAGGAAGGATTTGCTGGATCCGATTGCGAGGTTGTGGAGCATATGGCTGGGGAGGAATGAGGCCCTCTTTGCGGGCCAGCGCTTCTACAGGGAAAACATTACTATCCTTGCTACGCGTCTTCTGGCTGATTGGTGTCCTGGGTAGGCCTGGTTTTGGTTTCTGGGGGGGTGTTTGACTTCGGGCACCCATTCGGTTCTTTTTTGTTCGACTCTTTTAACCCTGTTGTAATATCTCGTTACGTTTTGTTTTTAATATATTGGGGTGAACACCGTTGAGTGTCTCCCCCTTTTTTGAGCGTAAAAAAAACTCTAGATCTCGAATTATTATATCGATTAGAAATATATGTTGTCATCACATTTTGCAAGTTGGAGCAAATATTTCCTCCATTTTTTGATATAATGATACATTTGATTATGCATCTGGCACATGAGACACGCGTTTGTGAACCTGTACAGTATAAGTGGATGTATCCAATTGAACGATACTTGTGTAAATTAAAGAATATGATCTTCAATAAGGCAATACCGGAAGGTTGTACTGTTGAGGGTTAGTTATGTAAAGAATGCATTACTTTTTGTGACATGTATACGAATGATGGAAATAGTATGAGATTCGATAGATTTGAGCAAAATGATGAGGGCCACATGGGAGATGAAAATCCGAATATACTTTGGATTTTTCAACAATATGGAAGAGCGATACTTACAAATACACGTCGGTCACTTAAAGATGAAGAAGTAGATCTTATTCAATTATATATTCTTATGCAGTTAGATGCAATCGAATATTTTTTTGAACAATACAGTTCAAATAGTTCAAAAAAATCTACTTCCTTCTATGATCTAGAGCAAGAGTTGAACACATGAAAGAAATTAAGGATGATCGGTGGTATGCGAGTCTCGATGTTCTTAAACAACGTCCATATTCACAAGTTGTTTCTCATTCTGATTATATCGTAAATGGATTTAGGTTCAGAAAAATATCGGTGGATGAAAACAAAACAACACAACTTTCAGGGGTGATAGTGAAAGCGGAGCTCTCCCATGATATAGACGGATACCACAGTGACATCAATGTTCAGGAAGGCAATATGCGGTATTCAGTCGGAAGGGTCACTGCATAGAGTATGCAGTTTTATGCGGTTTTGGTATTTTTTATTATTAAAAATATAAACAATGTTTTAATATCATGTTAATATCATATATGTAGAGATTTATGTTACGTTATGTTATGCTATTCTGTACCTTTTCATATTTTCTATTTTTCTTCTGGACTCTTATGTAATTTACCCACAGGTTCTCTCTATATAAGGGAGCCTAGGGTTCTATGGAATAACAGTTCACTCATTTCCACCAACATGGTATCAGAGCCAAAACCCTAACCCTACCCTCCATCCCGCCCCCCCACCTCTCTCTCTCTCCTCTCTCGGCGGCGCTGCCACCCCTCTCTCTCTTCTCCATCCCTCCCGTCGGCCTCCGCCAGCCTCCTGCCAGCCTTCGCCGGCCCTGCCAGCCCCTTCGCCGGACCCGCCAGCCCCTGCCGACCACCCCTTCCAGCCCCAAGTCAGCCACAGCCGGCCCCACAAGCCTTCGTTGGCCACTCCAGCCCTCGCCGGTCACTATCTTGTAATGGATTTGAGTGCATAAAAGTCTACATATGCACTCAAATCCTATCAAGTCTATGTAGATACTGGTTTCTTGTCTACAAACCCTAGTTTTCTTCTTCGGCAATATGCCAGAAAGTAAAGTCGATATGCCCTCCATAGGCGCCTTCAAAGGTCCAGCACCAATAGTCAAGATGGATGGGATGAACTATGAGCTCTGTTCGATGCAGTTCATGAGTCTCATGAAGTCGAACGGCAAGAAGCATATATGTACCGAGGATTAGCCGGCAGAGAAGATTAGGATCTATGCCTCCTAGGAGGCCGATGATTCTTATGCCAAGGTTTGGCTATCTGGAACACTATCGATGGAGATTGCTAATGATGTTCTCCATCAGCCCACCGCCAAGGCGATGTGGGATATTCTGGCCGCCACATATTCACATGTGCGGAATGAGACCAAGATGTTACAGCTCCAGCATAATATTTTTACAATGAACTAGAATGGGCGGCCGCTTCACTCGTTGTACACGTCCCTGAGGGGAATGTTTGAGAAACTATACAACACTATACCACTCACAGCGACTCTAGAGCAGCAGAAGACCTTTCGGAATGCCACCTTGGTGGGCGTACTTCTAGCAGCACTTGATCCTGAGTATGAGGCAGCGTGCTCTCAGATACTTGCCGATGCCATGGTTTGAAAAGGCTAGCCTCGAGGCGGTTGAGGCGTACGCCTCGAGGCGAGGCGGTCCCTTTTAGCCTCGAGGCTTACGCCTCAGACCAGTCCTGTGAGGCGTGCGCCTCGAGTGGTCGAGGCGTAGCCTCGAGGCGGAACGCCTCGAGGCGGTCGAGGTGTTTCGTGAGGTGTTTTTGCTTTTTTTTGAAGTATTTTTTATTATTTTAATGGTTTCCTTAGTAGTTTGAGAAGCTTATAAATATCTGTTTATTTAAGATAATGATTATATAAGATGAATGCCTAAGTATGATGTTTATTTCATGCCCATAACTTCATATTTACAATTAATGTATCCAACTATTTTGACAAACTCTTACTATTTCACTCTTAATGAATGAATTCATAAATATTAAATTAAACAATACTTGTAACTTAACAAGATTTGCAATATATCAAGCAAAATAAAATGGATAAGGTTCATGGTTTCTCATGTTGCCTTATATTATATATTAGACACAACATAAATTTCTTCGACATATATTTAATCGAACATTTAATTACAATAATATTTCAAAGATTTGCTTGAAATGGATATGATTCGTGGTTTCTTGTGCGATCATATATTATATGTTAGACACATAATATAAATTTCTTCGATGTATATTTAGTCATACTTTTAATTACAACAATATTTCATAGACATATATGTATCGTTTAATTCTTTCACAATATAATAGTCAATGAATTCCTCTTTGATTGGATGAAAATGTGTAGAAATGTATATGATGTTGTTCATCTTCTATTTTTGGGTTCTTATCTTTATTATTTCATCATATCTTGTAGTGTAAATTATTATTTATTGGGCAGAGAACATATAATTACATAGATGTATATATAATTGTAGTTTTATACATATTTTCCTATATAAACTGAGGCTTACGCCTCGACCGCCTCGAGGCTATGCCTCGCCTCGATTCCAAGGAGACCGCCTCGTTCTGCCTTTCGTTTTTTCAAACCTTGGCCGGTGCTACTATTCCTCCTATGGAGGAAGTTTACCGGAGGCTCAGTCACATCTCTGTTTCTTCCAACACATCTACTCCACCCCCGTCGGCGATGGCGGTATCGCGATGGAGAGGTGGTCAGTCTTCCTTTCGTGGACGTGGACCTCGTGATCGAGGAGGTCGTTTTCGCCTGCCGTGTTCGTTCTGTCATCGCACAGGTCACTCAGAGGATACATGCTACTCTAAGCATGGGTTTCCAGCATCGACGCGTGTAGCCGAGCATGTCACATCTCAGTCGACATCCACTACAGATCACCGGTTCGAAGAGCTTGTGGCACGTCTGCGTGATATTATGCCTCAATCATCTACTGATTATCTAGGTGGATCTTCAGATGTTGCTGCTACAATATCTGCGAGTTCTTCTGCTGCTGCCAGTACCTCAGGTAGTGCTACTGCCTTTCCATCTTGTTATGATCTCTCAGATTGGATTATGGATTCTGGCGCCACCCATCACCTCTACCGTGACAGAGATAGACTTGAGTCATACAAGGACATCCCACCTGGACTCTCATTGCTCATATCTGATGGGACTCATTCCCCCATCGTTGGACTGGGGGAGATCACGTTGTCACCTTCTATGCATTTACAGAATGTTCTACATGCTTCTGAGTTTTCCATGAATTTATTATCCATTAGTCAGATTACGAAGGATTTGCACTGTCGCGCTATATTTGACCCATCGTCTCCCATTTTTCAGGACATACTAACAGGCAGGGTGGTTGGCTGTGGCTCTGAGCAGAATGGTCTCTATCGTATGGTCCGGAATTCATATGCTGGCGTCTCTTCACATTCAGCTGGATCAATATCTCCGTACACCTGGCATCTTCGCTTTGGTCACCTCCCGCTCCAGAAAATGCGACATCTCTTGCCTCAGATCTCTTCGAGTTCTTCGCTTCGTTGTGAAGCTTGTCAGTTGGGAAAGCATCATCGTTCTAGCTTCCCTAGTCATCAGAGTCGGAGCAGTAGCTCCCCATTTAAGTTGTTTTATATTGATATTTGGGGTCTGAGTCGTGTACCTGATCATCAGGGATACATGTTCTATCTAGTTGTGGTTGATGACTTTTCTCTTGTATCTTGGGTCTTTCTTTTAAAGGATAAATCTGAAGTAGGGGATGTTATTACAAATCTTATCAGTGAAGTGCAGAATGTTTTTTCTTCTACTGTCAAATTTGTTCGTACGGATAATGCATTGGAATTCTGCACTCGTTCTCTCTCCCAGTTTCTTTCGTCCAAAGGTATTATTCACCAAACCACCTGTGCATACACATCTCAACAGAATGGCGTGGCAGAGAAAACATCGTCACCTTCTTGATATCACTCGAACCCTGTTAATCCAAAGTTGTGCGCCTATCACTTTTTGGGGAGATGCTGTCCTTACAGCCTGCTACCTAGTCAATCGCATGCCGTCCTCTGTTCTTGGTGAGAAAATTCCTCTTTCCGTTATTTTCCCTGATAAGGAATTTTTTTCACTTACTCCTCGTGTCTTTGGTACTGTTGCCTTTGTTCACCACTTGTCTCCTGGACTTGACAAACTCTCTCATAGAGCCGTCAAGTATGTCTTTGTAGGTTACTCTCGGACTTAGAAGGGTTATCGTTGTTATGTCCACATAAACAAGAAATATTTTTGTCAGTGCTGACGTTACATTTTTTTGAGTCAGTTATGTACTTCTCCCCTGCAGGTGACAGGTTGGTCTCTTCCACATTTAATGATGATGTCTACGTTCCTTCTCCTCCTAGTCTGAGTTCATCTGAGTCCAATCCAGTTCCAGTTGTCATGCCACCACCATCACCACCACCACCACCACCTCCATAACCAATTATCCAACCATTACCTAAATTCTATACACGTTGGTCAGATCCTGCTCAGACTACACATCATGCATCCATCACGCCTCAGGTATGTTCAGATGCTATTATTAATGATGGGTCAGATAATGTGCATGCGCATGATTCTTCGTTGCAGGAGGATGATGCACAATCGAGTACAGTGGACGATGACCTTGATGTCCCTATTGCTATTCGGAAGCAGAAACGGACTTGCGCGTCTTATCCATTGGCTTCCCAGGTTTCCTTTCACCGTCTCATAGGTGACTTTTAAAGGTTTGCTGCGGCTTTGTCTTCCGTGTATATACCACAGACTTATCAAGAGGCTATGAAGATTGACTGCTGGAGATTGGCTATGGAAGAAGAAATGCATGCTTTACAGTCCTGTGGTACATGAAGCCTGGTTACCGCTCCATCTGGCACATCTATTGTTAGCTGCAAATGGGTGTTCACAGTTAAATACCATGCAGATGGTAGTCTTGATCGGTACAAGGCGCGACTTGTTGCGAGAGGTTTCACACAAACCCATGGTGTGGACTATTTGGACACATTCTCTCCAGTGGCTCGTCACTCTACTTTTCGCATTCTTCTATCGGTTGCTGTGGTACGTGACTAGTCCATATCTCGACTTAATGTCAAGAACGCATTCTTGTATGGAGATCTGTAGGAGGAAGTGTACATGCAGCAGCCACCGAGGATCACTGTTGAGGGGGAGAATCATATGGTGTGTAGATTCACAAGGCGATATATGACCTTAAACAGAGTCCAAGGGCATGGTTCCCGAAACTTTCCCACCTAATTGAACGACATGGATTCAAAAGATCAAATGCGAATCACTCGTTGTTCATTCAGAAGACTTCTAAAGGTACGATTGTCATCATGGTATATGTTGATGATATTTTGGTTACAGGAGATGACGTTCAGGGAGTAGAGATGACAAAAGCATTCTTGGGCCGTCAGTTTGTCACGAAGGATATATATGACCTTAAACAGAGTCCAAGGACATGGTTCCAGAAACTTTCTCACCTAATTAAACGACATGGATTCAAAAGATCAAATGCGGATCACTCGTTGTTCATTCAGAAGACTTCTAGAGGTACGATTGTCATCATGGTATATCTTGATGATATTTTGGTTACAGGAGATGACATTCAGGGAGTAGAGATGACAAAAGCATTCTTGGGCCGTCAGTTTGTCACGACGGATCTTGGTACCCTAAGATATTTTCTGGGGTTGGAATTTGCCAGGAATGCACAGGGTCTGGTGATGTCCCAAAGGAAGTATATTAAAGATTTTCTGATTGAAACATGCATGGTTGGATGTAGACCATCGAGCACTCCTATGGATCCAAGTATGAAACTGTATGACAATGATACTGAAGAAGTGGACAAAAGAAGATATAGAGAGATGCTGGGTAAGCTTCTTTATATCACTATAACTCGACCCGATATTGCTTTTGCAGTAAGTCGGGTGAGTCAATTTATGGAGCAGCCAAGACAAGTTCATATGAATGCCATATACATGATACTGAGGTATCTAAAGTCTTCTCCAGGCTCAGGGTTGCTGTTTCGAAATAAAACAGATTTATCTATTTCAGCTTGTGCAGACAGATTATGTAGGGTGTCCTAAGGATGGCAAGTCTACTTCAGGCTTTGCCATTTTTGTGGGGAGCTCTCTGATTTCTTGGAAAAGCAAGAAACAAACAGTGGTGGTGAGGTCTAGCGCTGAATCTGAATATAGGGCCATGGCGCAAGCGAGCACGGAGATGATGTGGGTTCAAGCCGTATTAGAAGATTTACATATAGATATACCTTTACCCATGCAGCTTCAGTGTGACAATCAAGCAGCTTTGTTTATTGCCAACAATCCAGCATTTCACGAAAGAACAAAGCATATCGAAGTAGACTGCCACTACACTAGAGATATGATCCAGAAAGGCTTGATTTCTACTTCACATGCTAGTTCAAAGGATCAGACTGCCGACATATTTACCAAGTCATTGCTCAGAGGACCCTTTCAGATATGTTCTTCCAAGCTGAGCATGATTGACATCTATGCTCCATCTTGAGGGGGAGTGTAGAGATTTATGTTACGTTATGTTATGCTATTCTGTACCTTTTCATATTTTCTATTTTTCTTCTGGACTCTTATGTAATTTAGCCATGGGTTCTCTCTATATAAGGGAGCCTAGGGTTCTATGGAATAACAGTTCACTCATTTCTACCAATAATCTAAATATTACATCTCTTCATTATAATGATAAAGAATTGAAGGTACAAGGAACAAAACTATTGGGATAAAAAATAATATAGAGTCAAATGAGCAAAAACATCAATTGAAAGAGCGTTAAGTCGGGTGTCCGAGTTTAGGTTAGGTTTTAGAAAATGTTTATTTGAAAATCGGCCGCATACTCGGCCACATATACGGTATACTCGAGCGAGTATGCTGTCTGACCCGCCTAGAGGCCGATTTGGTCATACTCGGAGCGCCAATTGCTTCCGAGTATGAGTACCGGCTGAGTATACGGTATACTCGGCCGATTTCCTGAACATTGGGTGACATTTTTGATATATTAGAGATCGGTTTTACACATGAATTAAGATGTGTCCTATTTCAATGTATTTGATTTGATATTGGTCGTGAAGGAAATGAATTTAGGAAGGACAAAAAAGGTTTATATCATTAAAACAAACATGTCGCTTGCAAACAAACGAACCATTCGCTCTCGCAAGTCAGGTGGAGCAAGTCTTTTATGTCCTTGACAACTCCTTCAATGGACGGATTATCCCTATTAGAACAACGCCTTGAGATTTTTATGATGTAGATGAAGATGCAGAATTTTAAACAATGAGAATGCATATCAGAATTGTACCAATTAATATTATGTCTTGTGGACTTGGCAATGACATGTAAATAAAAGTAATTTTGAATTAAATTTTTATTTACAACAACATAATTTTTTTATTATGTATAGAATGATGATTAGTGCCTTGACGATTGTTTTGCAAAATTATTGTTGTCTTTTAGGTATGACACCTCGTCTAAGGCAGATTCGGGAAAATCCTTAACCTATTCCCCAACCACGTGTAGAGTCTTCAGATAGGGGTAGTGGCAGTTCTCAGCATCGACGAGGACTATCCCAGTGTAGGTTCTTGGATCGCCTTCCACCTGGTCAGACCCTGCGTGTCCAGAATGTTGGGGGCGACATCGTTGGTGAGAACTCTACAGAGTTCCAGAGCTACCTAGGTCAAATGACACGTGGTCGGATTCCCATTACTACTCATGACTTTCGCCAACTTCCTCAGTGTGTGAAGGTTGTCATTTTATCAGACTTGGAGGTAAAACCTTAACTTTTTGCCATGTAGAAGTTGATATTTTGATTTGTTGATTTCATTACAGGCTTCATTTTCTTGGGATTGGGATCCTGTCGTTGGTAGACATATCCTTAGTCACGCATCAGAGATGTTACGTCAGTATAAAGGATGTATTAAGTCAAATGCTAAATTTTGACATCTTGACATTTTTTAACAAGTTATTCAATGTCCTCTTTTGTTATATTATCTTTGTCCTGTAGTATTACAACCTTGAAATTACTTATGAGCAATTAGTTCAAAATGTTCCTCATGATGTGACTCCGGATCAGTGGAGAGAGCTAATCAACTTCTGGTTTAGTGGGAAGTTTGTGGTATATAAAGTATTTTCTATTTATTTGCACAATAATTTTACTAATTTGGAGTAATATCGGACGATATCGACGAAAAATACAACGAATCGTGCAAAGGGATTCAGGTCGACACATAAGATGGGGAGGAAGAATACAAACCAATTCAAGCACGATTTTCTAAGTTTGTTAAATAGGCCCGAGATAAAAATACAAAAGGTCTTAGAAATAGTTTTCCTATTTATTTTTTGGAAAAGGAGAACGAGCGAGAGATCACTCGGATAGAGGTTTTGGTAGGATGAAAGCGTCGAGACCTCGGAGGACAAGCAGAATGAGTCAACCATGCATATGCTCTCATTCATATAAGTTAATAAGGATTTACAAAAGTTGCAAATACATTTTTTTCCTTATTTCAGTTTTAAACCAAATATGCAGGAGGAGATGATCAGACTCACTACGACCAGCTCCTTAGATAGTACGGGGATGAGCACCTTACCGCTATCTGCTCAAGAGATGTTCGTTCAAGTTACTGGTCCGGAATATTCTGAATATATACGAATTGGCAGATGGGGAGCGACGATACGAACATGGTACGGAATTGGTGGTGTGGGTGTGCATCATCGTCGTAACGAAGCGAGAGAGAGAGATTTGGAGAGAGAGCTGCGAGGCGTTAAGGTCAAGATGTCCGCACAGGAAGAGGAGCGAGCAAGGATGCGTTCGGACATGGTGAAAGTGTCCGCACAGGATAAGGAAATACCCAAGATGCGTTCAAATATGGCGAACGTCATGACGTACATTCAACATCTCAAGAAACATGCCAACCCACCCACAACATGACTCGGGGATGATGAGGAGGACGAGGAGA
>JAZKJV010008822.1:600000-817084 GCA_037367405.1 Ottelia alismoides | reverse complement strand
TAATGTAAGCAGAAAAAAATTATCTCACAACCCTTGTCAAGCACAACGGAAGAGGTGAGGGGGGTTGGGGGGGGGGGCAGAAGAGCGCACACAGGAAGGAATACACCGGGAAGTCAAGCACTGCAACCAAAGGAGCCGCACTCTGGAACTAAGAAGGAGGCCGCCACACTCTGGAAGGCTAGCACTGCAACAATGCCTCTTGTCATTGAAGGAGAGGTTGCAAGGGGGAAGGCGCATATTGGAGTGCGGCGCACGGAGGAGGAGGCTCGTCACAGTAGAGAGTGGCACGCAGGGAGAAGGAGGCCATTGCACTAGAGGGCGACACGCAGTTGGGAGGCACACGAAGGAGGATGTGGTTGCGCAGGGAGAAGGACGCGAGTTGCATGGGCATGGGGGCGACACACTGGAGGGCGGCGCACGGAGGAGGCCACACAGAGACAAGGAGGCACACAGGAGGGTGGGGCACTCAGGGGTAGGGGCGACACGCTCAGGGGGTCTGTACGGGGAGATGAGGATGTGTCTAGGGAGGTTGTGCAGAAGAGGAGGTGCATGGCAGGTCGCGCTCAGGGGCAATGGCGGCACACTTGGGGGTTTGCGGGGGAGTCGCATTCCGGAAGAAAATGCCCGCTAGAGGTGGTGCACGTCCATGGAGGATGCTCGATCAATAGAACAAGCCTCAATTAAGCTCTGATACCATGTTGAAACTAATGATCAAGAAACAAGGCAATGACACCATGATATATGTGGAAAACCCTACGGAGAGGGAAAAATCTCGGGGACACAAACAAATCCTAATCTCTCTCACCAGAGATTAGGGCACTCTCTTCACTAATATAATGCAATAAGAGGGGGGATTGAGTATATTTTATAGGAGAGTGGGTAAACAATCCCTCATCCAAATTTTTGTTTACCATCTAAGGATCCATACAACTCAACAATGGGTAATTTCTGGTGCAACTACCATGATGAGGGGATGATAACTGTGAGGATGACTTTGAAATCGGCAGCACTTTGGCAAACATGTGAGTCTACTGTTTAATGAAGTCCATCTACGTTGGAAGAGATTGTCAAGCTGGATAGAGTGGGAGACACTAGGACCATGGCCAAATAATGATTTGGAGGAGCGGAGACTATATACAAGGTCTTTTGTGAGGAAGAAATGATTAGTAAGGTGGAGGGGTGAAAGCAACATTTGAGCAAAATGTAGCTAAAAGTTGGAAATGGGAATACAGATGTTTTCAATACCATGGAGGGCATGGTGCGTGCATGTTAAGAATGGAGCATGCTGACAAGCTCTCGTGTGAGTTCGGGTTCAACGGTCTCAATTGCAGTTCCGAGATGAACATAGATAGTCCACATGGTTTCTCGATCTTTTTCTTTAAGAATTTTCGGGACATTGTGGAAAGTGACATTATGGATTCGTTTGAGGTGTTTGGAACATGCGATTTTGGTTTTGACTTTTGGAAAAATAATCAAAGCTCTCATTTTTCTGTTTTTTAGAAAAGCTCTCATTTTTCTGTTGCTTAAGGATGGGCCTTGGAGGGTGGACTTCATGCTTGCTTTCCAACGCAATGTATCTTATGCATGGCGAAGCCTTCTTACAAAGGACCTGTATGTGGTTTTGGGCGACACTATTAGCTCAATACAGACGGCTTTTTTAGTTGGTCTATGATGGGGAGTTTTGTGACAGCTATTGAGATGGTGACTGACTGAAGGTAGCGGAATATGCAAGTCGCTGTGGAAGTTTGATTTTTCCAATGCGCAAGACTCTGGAGTGGTAATTTCTTAGGTCCTCTTTTATTGGTCTGAGATCATTAGCCTTGGTCTGCATTTCCCTTAATCTCCGGGCGATGCGTGTCACTGATCAATCACGTTGAATTGAAACGTCACTGTGATCGAAGTTGCGACCCCCCCCCACCTTAACGGTCATAGATTGTTGTTGGAGTATTAGTGTATGCGCCTATTGAGTTGTTGCAGGGTAAATGGATCCTGGAGGAGATCCATTTACCCCCATCCAGTGTTTAGTCCCACACCGCCTGTGGGTGGGACTCGGAGGCTCTGGAGAGGCTATATAAGGAGCCCCAGACCTCCTGTACTCATTGAGAAAGTGCAATGCATATCACGCCCAGTTAAGGGGCTTCTCCCGTGGTTTCATCCCGCTCCTCATGGAGTAGGGTTCCACGAAAATCCCGTTCTTCTTTCTTGTTATTTATCTTTTCCATGTTTACGCTTCCGCTTCCGATTTTCTAACATGGTATCAGAGCGGGTCGATTTTCGTGGATTTTATATTGACTATTTGTTTGAGATTCGAGTTCTTTTTGATGTACGGTTATTGAAGATCATTTTTCATGGAGATTTCTATTTTGATTCAAGTTCTGCCGTTTTATGGGTTTTGAAACCCTAATCTCCCGAGTCATGTTCGCCGCCATCCTTCAGATCCATAGATCCATGCAGCCGCATCATCAACAGTTCCAGTCGCGCAAGAGCGCTGGCTGCAGTCGCGCAAGATCGCGCCCAACTGCATTTTTCCATGCCAAATCCAGAGACCTCCAGGCCTTCAACGAGACCCCAGGCGCGCTGTTCCAGGCGCATACGACGTTCTTCCTCTCGCGCGCGCAACCCCATCCGGTTCTCCAGACGGCGCAGCAAGCCACCACCTCCCGGCGGCGCTGCAGCGCGAGTCCACGCGCGAGCCCAGGCTTGCGATGCCAAGGCGCGCACAGGCGAACCCTAGCAGGCCCCATCTCCATCTCCACGCGATGCCCAGGTTCTCCCACGTCTTGTTCACCAGTTCGGCACCGTCCGCACACGCGCGACCTCCATGCTCCAGCGGTGCGGCATCTCTTCCAGAAGGAGGACCCTCCAGCAGCCGACGTGCTGCCCAGATCTCCAGGAGGCGGCACCCGCGAGTCCTCCAGCCACAGACGCGCGATTCCCAGCGCGCAGCACCTTACGCCGCCGTCGATTCTCCTCCTTGCTGGCCGGCGCTCCAGCCGCACCATCGCCCCTGTGGGCGACATCTTCTCCCTGCGCGCCCTCCTCTGCGCCCAGGCGACGCCCCTCTTCCCCCATGCGTGATCTGCTCCCAGGAGGAGCTCTATTTCAATCATCGCGGCGGCGGGGATTAAAGAAAAAGGGGATTCCGTGTGAAACCCTAAATAAATGAGGCTCGGTTTTTTTTTGGGCTCAAATTACGCCCTAATTAAAATATGGAGGGATAGTGCAGAGAGGCCCAATAAAAAAAAAGTGACACCGCCTGTCAACTCCCTGCAATCGGCTCCAACCCAAGCACAATGACTTGGTCACCTCACCTCCTCATTTGGAGCTTCAGATTCACTGATTCTCAGTTCCAAGCCCACCAGAAAACAGTCATCTCCCTCTCCTTCGATGTCAGCCCCGTGCAATTGTGGGGAACAACCTTCTGTCGATTGGCCCCGGCCCTATATCCTGATCACCTTATCATCCCCTCAGTGGTAATTTCTGCATCCATCACACTCTTCTTAACAGCTTGACCATTGCTTACCACATGCACTTCATCCCGCTCCCTTGCTGCCCCTGCCATCAAACCTGAAGGCCCCTGCTGAGCCACCGTTCTTGCCCCATCAGGCTCTTCAACTACCTTCCTATCTGTAGTGGCAGAACTTGGAGCTTTTTTTTTTAAACGGGGTTATTATGTTCCAGGTGATTATGAGGAGATTTCCAGTAACATACGTTTGCCTTTATCTTCAGTTTCTTCTTTTCCCTGCATTTGAGGCCACTTTTTTTTTTCTTGAGTAAATGTCTAGCATATGAACTGCACAGATGCACCACAAAATGGCGCAAAATGTTATGAATTAGGGGGTGTGAACAGATAGTGCCAGAGCTCGCTGGGTTCAATTCCTGCATCTAAAAAAATGGTGAAACCTTCTCCCATTATAAGTAGGGTCGGTTACATGGATTCTTGCTCAAATTCATATTGAAAGATTCGACTATTTTTTACGCTGGCTGTCGACTACCTAACGCAACCCACAAAATGATGGGATTTGAACCCTGGTCATTTGGGTGATAGGCACACTGCACTACCACTAGACCATTTAAGTGGGTAATTCCTTCATCTAAACAAGTCTAAAAATGTTTGAGGTTTGGTTTGATATTTCAACTTAGTTTACATCAAACATTTCAATAATCAAATTTAATTAAATGCTGACGCGAAGAATTTCCCATCAGAAATGTACTAATTATAATCTCCTTGGATCCTGTTAATGGGTTGGTGGTAGTGCAGTGTGTCTACCACCCAAAAGACCGGGATTTAAATCCCTCCTTGTGGGGGTTGCTGCGTTGAGTAGCCGACAACCATCGTAAAAAATGGTCGGATCTTTTAACATTGATTTGAGCAAGAATCCATGTAGCCGACCCTACTTGAAAGTGGGAAAAGGCTTCACCATTATTTTATTCCTTTATATCCTCTCCATTCTTCCCTGGATATCCAATCCCATGGAGGCACATATTATCGAATCCAGTGCTAACTTCCAAGAATGATGGTACTGATGAGGTAGTTGGCTGAATGTGGAATAAAGTTGGGTTGAGAACTTGATTAACCATCTAATTCTTTTATGGTTTGGTAGTACACAACTGTTGAACGAACCAACAGTTTTGAATTTGCAAGCTAAGGCACATGCAGAGTGCATGAACGTATATATGCATATGCTTCATTTAAGTTGGTTGATTATATTCAAACTGATGGTTAGAAAGAAATTTGTGGCACAGTTATTGTTAAACGAGTTGTGTCATCGATGGCTCTTGTATCGGAATGAAACAGCTCTATTGTTACTCAAGCTGAATTGTATTGTTTTTTTAAGACCCTCGATTATGTTTCAATGTAATAGGTGGCTCTTTCATGAAGATATTCTGCGTCTCAAAGTTTCTATCCATCATTAATATAGTGATAGTAGAAATTGAAGAACCATCAATTTAACTTTCTACTTGTGCAGGTAAAGGCCCTTCTCAAGGATAGACTGGAGGGAAAGACATCGTTTGGTTCAAGTGACAACAGCAAAAGTGAGCCAACTGCTTCAGTTGAATTGAATTCGCGTAATTTCGATGAGCTCGTCGTGAAGAGCAAAGATTTTTGGATTGTTGAGTTCTACGCACCTTGGTAAGTTAGTTTCTATGATGAAGCTTTTTCCTTCCTCTATATTGTTGCAGTGAAACAAAATGTTCTTACAAGCGTCTTAAAGAGAGCTGTCATGAAGCATGTAAGTTTTTTCTAGGTGTGGGCATTGCAAAAAACTGGCACCAGAGTGGAAAAAGGCTTCAATTAATTTGAAGGGAAAAGTGAAACTTGGGCACGTTGATTGCGACGCTGAAAAGGTAAAATCACATTTCATACTGTGCTTGGCATTTTATCGGCCATTGCAATGTATACTAAAATTTATCCTTCGCTGAAATATAGGAACATATCACCTTTTGTGTATGCATTTCGACTTCGAAAAATTACATTATATTAAATAATATACGTTAGGTATTTTTCACTGATAAATTAAAAGAATGTTGTCTAACTGTTGGAATTTGGGAACATGTGTAATATGGATGTTTACTGCTAAATGTAAGTACATCGAATTACTCGAATAATGATGAAACCGCGTTTGGGATTTACGTGATTTTTTCGGATGGGACATTATTTGGTGACATATATGTGTTCGTATGCAGTCCCTCATGAGCAAGTTTGGTGTTAAAGGGTTTCCCACCATCTTGGTCTTCGGTTCTGACAAGGACAGTCCGTATCCTTACGAGGGTGCAAGAACTGCTTCGGGTATTGAGTCATTTGCATTAGAGCAGCTTGAGAGTAACATTCCCCCTCCTGAAATATATGAATTAACTGGACCGGTAAATCTCTCTCTCTCTCTCCCCCCTTTTTTTCTGTGATTCAATGGAAAACCGAAAACCAATCTCTTGGATCTCACAGGATGTTATGGAAGAGAAGTGTGCTTCTGCTGCTATATGTTTCGTTTCTTTCCTGCCTGATATACTGGATTCCAAGGCAGAAGGAAGGAATGAATATATCAGCCTTTTATTATCAGTTGCAGACAAGTTCAAGAGAAGCCCTTACAGGTAAGGTGCCTGCCTGGTCTTATTGAAATAGTTCTCCCTTCTTGTGCCAGTTTGATGACTAAGAATGTAGCTGTTTGAAGTTTCAACTCTCTTAAAAATCAGTGGCTGATCCACAAGCGGAACCTTGTTTAACCTTTGCTTCAAGGGCTGCTTCTAACTATATAAATACAGCTATACTTCAATTATTTCCTTGAAAACTATATTTTGAGTCATCAGGTGGGCAGGTCCATCTTCCTGCTTTGTTTGTAAATCATAATTTAGTAAGGATGTTCATCCACTTATGAAGTAATCTTTTACTATTTTTCTTTCTTTGAAACTCGTTATTGATGCAGAAGATCATGATATTTAGAGGAATCAGAGTCGAATTTGTCTAGCGTGGATGGCTTATATGCGATCTATAAGTGATCCAGTTTTCACATTGGTCAAACATTATGGCCACTAAACTGAGGCAGGCCACCTAAACTGAGGCAGGCCCTAGTGCTGGAACCTTTTCTTACCACTTCTCACCCACCCTACCTGTTTCATAACCTCTTCCATACTTTAAAATTAACCATTGTTTAAGTTCCTTTACAAAAAAATGTTAGATATGATTTCTGTCTAGTATCTTCAGTTTGTATCTTCATCTCCTTGACATTTTTTATCACGTTTTCCAATTTCCGTTCTTACTTTTTGGGGACACTTAGCTGCTATTTTATATCTGGAAGTCCTTTTCTGCATTTGCATTATTATAAGCTTAAGCTTGATGAATGAATATATATATTTGGCATATCCTAAATTGCAAGCCCAAAGGTCAGAGACTGCAATTTTAGGTGAACATTGTCCATAGTGGCAATGAAAAGTAGCAGAAGATATAGTTTTCTATTAATGGGAAGTCCTCTGCTTATTGAGCCCCGGCTTTGTCTTTTGCACAGTTCGCCAGGAGGATCTACTTGCTCTTGCATTGTTTCTAGAAACCCTTGCTAGTTAGCTGACAGAAGTTTTTCGTATGGCGGTCGTGATTTTTGAACACCACACAAAAACATGTTTGCGTGGTGATCACATGTTTGTATATCTCAGATAATTCCATTATATCCCAAAGCAAACGGTTTTCCTTTCTTGCAGTTATGCCTGGGCAGCAGCAGGCAAGCAGCCTGATCTGGAGAAGCTAGTTGGTGTCGGCGGGTACGGTTATCCAGCACTTGTAGCTCTTAATGTTAAGAAAGGCGCGTATGCTCCACTTCGCAGTGCTTTCCAGCAAGAACAACTCATGTAAGCATGATACCACTCCAATCCATCACGGTTCCTTTTTCTGATTCGAGAGCTAATATAGAAGCTTCACAGTGAGTTCTTCAAGGAAGCTGGGCGTGGAGGGAAGGGAAATCTTCCCCTTGCAACAGCTCCAACAATCGTCTCGACGGAGCCCTGGGATGGGAAGGACGGAGAAATTCTCGAGGAGGACGAGTTCTCCCTGGAAGATCTTATGGCAGATGAGGCACCATCCAAGGACGAGCTATGACAGCACAGTTAAGTGACCGATGCAACATACATTCTAATCTCTGAATCAACGCGAGAATGTCTTGTTAGGAATGAAGTTGTTTGTATCATCGTGCCGACGTTGCTGCCATGCTGGGTTTCGATTTCCCGTGATTGGCTCACTGTCTTGAAAGTAAAATTTTGTAGTGGAGTTGCATGGCTGATCAGGAACAATCTTAATACAGATACACATGAAGACCTTCTGAACCGATTATGTTCCCTTGGTTATTTCTTCCTGTTGAGCTTAGCATTGAGCAGTCATGGTTAATGATTTGTAGGGAAATCAACCATGAACTATGTATTCTCTTTATAGTCCATTACTGCAAAAAATACGTATTTTTAAGTATATTTTCTGGCCTTTATCACGAGCAGATGGAATAACTAGCAAGTACAGTCAATGTTAGGCAGGACTCCATGTTGAATCATCACTTGTGGACATAGTGGACGTGACGAAATGGATAGTTGTGGTCAATTGTCAAATATTTTGTCTATTTATTCCATGTGGCTCAGGGGCACTTTTCATTGACTTCCTAACGACTCGTCATATAAATAATAATAGGGTTTGAAGTGGCTGCCTCCAGGGCCGCGCATCATTTTTCAGCTATTTTTTTTATTTTTTTAGAAAATATCATCATGCATTTTTCATCACAATATCCCTGTCATTCCAATTTTGTCAGAAACAGAAACTCATATGCCCCCCATTTAGAACAGGTCGAATACATCAATTCTAAGACTGTTAAAATTACATATTATAGATGAAAGGTGTATGAATCTTTGTTTCTGACAAAATTGGAATGATATATTATAGAGATATGGTGATGAGAATACATGATGGTATTTTTGAAAAAAAATAAAAAATACTGAAAAATAGGTCAGAGGCAGCCCCATTTTCCCCGTAATATATGCCCAACCATAAGACTAATGCTGAGACGCCAACTAAACTTGTATACGAGATGCCCCCATTCTAAGATATTGACTTCTCTATTAGGGCGCTTTTTGCACATGTTGGTAGGGGTGTTCAATTTTTTCTGGGTCAACAGTACCCGGCTTGACCCGCTCATGTTGACCTTAAACTCATGGGTACCCGTTTGAAATTGATGGATCGGGTACCCGTAATATCATGACCCATAACCCATCCAAAAAAATCCGTTTGAATTGTCGGGTACTCGTGGGTGCCCTGTTAGAAGCTCATGCTACCTAATTTATTTTGAACAACGCAAATTATTAGGTACAAATACCGATATATAAACATTATTTTTATCTCTTTCAAAATATAAATATGGATGCGGGTACAGATATTAGTAAATATGAAAAATTATATTACTGAATCGCTAAAAATGATATGGATATCAAATGGGTGTAAATCATGATACAGAAATAATAGAAATTAATGTAATATAACTTGATTAACTTTACATGCATTTGATAGCTTTCACATGACATATCCATACATGTATCCATTTTGAATGGTGTAAATCAATGGTCCAAACAAAATCATAACTCAATTTTTTGTCGAATTTCAGTATCGTCAAAATATCAATTTCATTGATATAGCGAAATGCTACTAAAATGGCGCATTTTGCTTATGCCTTTTTCGGTGCACATCGTTGATTTAGTGTCGGATTCGGTAAAATATTGACAATATTTCCTTTATGGACATTATTCATATGCTGCAAACCCAACATATAACGAAGGTATGTATGAAAATGGCATCATATATAGAATGATATGCAAGTCAAAATAAGTGACGAGGGTATCATTATCCTGAAATTACGAGCAATTGGGTAGATTCCGCAGGCGGCAGATCCAAGCTCCTCTCCCCGTTCTCGATGAGGAACACCATTAATGGCCCCCATGTTAGATGCATGTCAAGGTGGCAGTGCATCATCACCCAAGCATGGTGGTTGTCCTCCATGAATTTGATGGTCTCCCACCTCGACGATACTGCCACAGTATTCCTCCTTGGCGGATCAATTAGGTTGAACTTGTAATTTCCGATCCCAATCGTCAACACATATAAATCGTAGCCTTCGATGTGCATGGGACGTTCAATTTTGTCCCTTGATTAATATTTATCAAATACATATATAATTGCACTTAATAAAGGTAATACTTCCACGGGTACCCATGGGTACCCGTTACACGTTATATTATCTGGTATCCGTTACGATCGAGTACCCGTTGGAATAGGATGGGTCGACCAATGACTCAATAACAACATGTTGATAATCATCGTTAAAATGGAAAATGTATTAGAAAGGACCATATAGTACCTCTATTTACATAGTGATATCTAAACCTCGGATCTTTGCATTTATCACTATATTTGCAATATACTTTTTTCTCTATGTAAGGTCACTCTCCAAGTGTTCAATCCATTAAATGAGAGACAAGGTCTCGCTATATCAAGAAAAAGGGTATTTATCTCGAGAATAGGCGATCATGCGATAACTTAATTTATATCATACTTACATCATCCATTATGTCTTTATTTACAAGATTTGACCCTTATACATCAAGTCAAACAAATAAAATCTAAGATAACCTTACCTATTTCTTAACTTATTCATTCTCTCCTCCAAATGATTGATGGTCCTCACTTATGTAAGATGCATTTATTTTCTATCTAATTTAATCAAATATAAGAAGAGGGAATGCAATGGAGCAATGCTTCAATAGAGCAAGTAACATTAACTTAAGTCATGCCACCATCTCATCAGCTTTTTCACTAGCTAGTTGATCCAACTTATGATAGATTTAACTACATTTATTATGTAAATAAAGTTAAGATTTTGGGCGAAAAAAACATGGTAAACTATTTGTTTTGAAAAAAAATATCACCCATGTCACTTAATGTTAGCATGATATGTCTAACTTAATAAAAAAGAAGCTATACAAATATAACACATCCCTTCCTTCCATGAGAAGCATCCTCCATGACATCTTTAATAATTTTAGATTTTGTTCCAAAGCATCTTTATTACAATGTCTTTCTCTTATCACGATCCAAGGGAAGAGTTTGTTTTGCCAATAAATCATGCGATTGCAAGTGCTATCACGAGAAGTGCCATTTAATCATTAGAAGTATATCTTTTACAAACGATACTTATTCTTATTGGCCTCTACATTGAGTTACCATGTGATGCAAACACAATTTTCTTTTATGGATGTGTAGTTTGTTTCCTTTTAAAGCACAACATCAACATGACATGTATATTTTTAACACTGGATACACGTTCTTACTATGAAAAACTAACTCTCTGTTTGGTTGCTGGTGTTAGGGGTGCATCTGGATCGGATTGGATCAGATTTTGGCTCAATCCGTGTCCAATCCATACTCAGCGGATTTTTTTATTTTTTCAATCCAATCCATTAACCATGCAAATCCAATCTAATCCACCGGATTACGGATTGGATCAGATTTTTAATGCTCACCTACTGTCACATCATAGGCATGATTAAGTTTGTAGCATACTAGACCTCGATATTTGAATCACGGTTCTAAATTTGAGAGTATTAAAGAAAATGATAGTTAATTTTTGGGAAATAAAAAAAATGCTTGTTATGGATTTAGTACGAACAATCATTGCACGACTAAATATAAATAACGTACCTATAATTTGTAGAAATTATAGAAGTACCACGTTGACTTTTAATGAAATTGTAAGTTTGTGTATATGAAATAAGAACTACAACTAACCTACAACCACCTACTTGGTTGCCTGGTGCGGGAGAGAGGGTTGTGTACGAGGGAGGTCTGGGGCGAGGATCATGCATAACAACACGGTGTAGGAAGAAGGCACCTGAGGTGCCTGGCTGTAGCGTGAGGGAGGTCTGGGAGAGCCGGGGATGAGGTCTCGATGTCCTGTATGACTGAGATTTGGCTGCGCATGTACAAGGGAGATCTGGCAACGTCCGTGAGGCGGGGGACAAGATAGTAACCGATGGAGATACATACAGCTGAGGGAGGAGAGGTGTGTCGTCTGAGAAGTGTTTCGTTTGTTTGAAAGGGTCTAAAGGGAGTTTTAAGTTTAGGTATGTTTTTAAGAAAGGTATTTTCTTTGGAAAAATGGAAGGACATGAAGGATACTTCAGGTAAGTATTACTTTTTTAAATCAATCGATGAGGTGGGGCACTGGGGTTTCCAGCAAGTGTGGTGGAGTGAAGCTTGAGTTGGAATGGATGCAAACTATAAATCTGAGTAGCTTGGATATTTACACATATCTTTCACATAAAATTAAACATATGATATGCTCTAATAACAACAAATGAATTTTTATATATTATATATTTATCTAATAACAGAATAACAGATTGGATCAGATCGAATTTTGATAATAGTCCGATCCAATCCATAATGAACGTATTTGTAAAAGTTCAATTCAATCCATTAGACTTATAAATCCGAACCGATCCAATCCAATGACAATAGATTAGATCGGATTACTGATTTTATCCGATCCATGTGCACCTCTAGCTGGTGTACACCGGGGTACATCGACATACCCCCGACTCCAAACCCTCCCAACTTGGGTTGGGATTACTTGTACTGATCATACAATTTCTTTGATATAATATTTTTTAACTATGTTCAAATAAAATTATTAACATAAAAAACATATTATAATCATTAAAAAAATAATATAACACATAATCGATGTCACATCACACCACAATTATCATTCCAATCTTCCCAACCCTCCAAACAACTGCTATTCACAGGGAGATGCCCTGACCTAACCCAACCTAGTTAAAAATAAGTCCTGGGTTCGTTTGGTTGCAGGGTTGGGCAGGGTTGGGCAGGGTTGGGTTGGGTTGGGCTGGGTGAATAGTAAACTGTGAGGAGGGAATATCCCTGTGAATAGTAACCCCAACCCAACCCAACCCAGTCCAATCCTGCAACCAAACGAATCAAATGATCAATCGTTCAAAATAAACTCTTTTTTTATTGAATTGACGGTTGACTCAAACTACGAGATAAACCCATATTTCTATATAAATATAAAAAATAAAAAGATGGTATTTGCATGTCATCGTTAATAGTGGGCAATCCAATGGCAAATGAAACGAGATGGAGTGGAATGACACCAAAAAAGAACTCCCCTTTTTATTTGTGCAGTGTTCTTCCCCTCCACCATTTCCTTCTTCTTTCGCTCTCTTTCTAACTCCTCCTTTGTGCGCCCAAACTTAACAATCTGAAGGTCTGCCGGAGAAATCCCATACCATCGGGAGGCGGAGATCGAAATCCAGCAATCCAGATTATTCCAATTCCTAATCAATGAGCAATCAATAGAGAGAGTGAGAGCTAGCAAATCTCAAGCTCGGAGGGTTTGCCGTGTTTGCTTAGGCGTATCTGATCTTCCGCTGTTTTCATTCGATCTGTTGTTCGATATGGAAATACTGTCGACGCCCAAGTTGTCGTGCTCGAAGGAGCATCAGCAAATCTATCAGGATTGGTTCTCCTTCGCTGATTCCGGTGCGTATGCTTCTCTTTTTTGGTACCCAATTCGCAAAATTGGATTTTTTAATGCACTGACGCCGTCTGTTTGGTTGGATTTAGATGGGGATGGAAGGATTACTGGCGCCGATGCCACCAAGTTTTTCTCCATGTCCAAATTGTCTCGTCAAGATCTCAAGCAGGTTTTTGCTCCTCCTCCCCTAATTTTAAGAGCTTCATCTGAAAAGTATATCCTTCTTTGCTAGCTTTGTTGATGTGAAATTTAAAGATCAATGAAGCGTTCATAAGTGACTTTCCTTAGACAAGATTTTGCCCTCAATTTAGTGTGCGGAGTCCGATGATTTGATTCTTGGTTATAATGGCACATGATCACGATCGGTGCATCCCCATAAGCAGAGTTCGTCGTTGAAAGCACCTCAGGCTCAGAGAATCATTGTATCCAAAAGAGAGAAAACTGAGAAAGGAAACTGATGAAGAAGTGGGTTGCTCATGCTTGTTTTTATTCTCTTGGAATTGTGAGACATTTATCAAACCATGAAAAAGTTATATCAGAAATTGCAGAATTTCAGTGTCCATGGTCGTTGTGTGGGTACCCGAAGGATGGTTCTCAGGATTCCAATTGTTGGATTAAATTAGTTAGATTACTCATTTCTTTACTCGAGATCCAAGGTAAGAATGACTTTCTGGATTGAAGTTGGGACTGGGAAGAGCGTGCATGTGTGTGGGTAGCCTCTCCAACCCCCATTTGTTCTCTTGTTATATGGTCTTAGGGGAGCATATACAAGTCTACAGAAGTTTTAGGTACTGCCAATATGGTACTAGACTATTCTTTCCTTACCCATTAATACTTTAATTATGAATTCCCAGTATATCATCCATAATTGAGTATACTGTGAATTTATTATTGAAAAACTCAATGCAAAAATAGAATCATCTTTCGCTTGCCACATTTTGCTTTTAGTATAGACACCTTCCAATCTGTACATCTACATGAATTGGCTATTTTTCCATCCCCATATTGAAAAAGTCAAACACGTCTTGAGCTTAAATTATATGATTACAAAAAATAAAGTGACATTCTTGGTGACAATCTTCGAAGTGGTGCTCTTAAAGGCCATATACCATATCATGTTTCATGATTATGTCCAGCAAAGACCATCTTTCTTTAATGGTGACCCACAATGACCCATAAGTGTAATTTTCTAAGGATGCACTGCTAAGAGCCTAAGTTTTTTCTATACTTACATTTTAAAAGCAGTCATCCTTACAAGGATTAGATACACATGAATAAGCATGAAAAAATTGTGCCAACTCTGATCACCATCTCCCCCGCTTATGCTAGACGCGTCCTTAGGCTCGAATTACAAAAATCGCTTCTCAAGCGCAAGCTGCCTCTATTGTATATTTTGAAGCATCGCCATCATTATAACCAGATGTTGAGCGGCTTGGTCTGTATGAGGTAGAATGATCTGCATATGAAAATGTCAAATCATGAAGAAGCTCTATAACTAATGCCGAAGTTAAGTTAAAGTTCAAGATTCAATGGTTTATGCTAATTTTTGAATGTGAGTCGGGAGACTATTTGTCCAAATTATGAATGCTTTTATCCTCCTGTTCAGTTGCTTGTGACTCATGGGCCAATCGATTCTCTAAACAATTTATTATTACCTCATTGAATCCACTTTTTGAAATACTTCACTTAGTTACTTTGGGTTATTATAATTGCAAATGAATTTCTTATGGGTCTCGATCCCATCCCAAGCCTTAACTTAAGGACTAATAATCCATCGAGTCCTTCGTTCGTCAGTTGTGTCATCTTTAAATTCAATGAAATCCACAACCATTACATATCAAATAATTTAAGAATTTCTTTGAGAAACAAAAGGATGGGCGTCCAACATGGGACTCCATCCAAAATTTATTCAAATTTTAAAAACAAAGTACAAATACATATAACCATAACTCCTTATGCTTGTATATGCAGACACGATACATGTAGCACATTTGCGTTATGCATCACATTTTCAACAAAATACCCCTCTCTGTTTTAAAGGACATCGTGTTTCTTGTCGCTTTCAACATTCCACAAAGTCGTTAGTATCTAGCTTCCTTCTAAATGCCTTCTACACACCGGTCTACCTCCCTAGTCGCTTCTTCAATGAAGTTCATTCAAAGTCTTCGCCCTGCTCGCAATACTCCATGAGTTTTGCATCGCTCCCCAAACCTTCACTACTTACGGGTATGTGAAAAAGCGATGGTCGAGATCCCAATGTCCACGCATCTGCCACACCTACTTGTGATGAACATGGTAACCGATCAAATGTTCCTTACCAACCGAGTATGCATCTTCACTTTCAACAGTGCTTGGGCACATTTTAAATCAAGCGGCAATCGAAAATAGAGTACATCGAGCTCGCACTTAACTCGTCGTAGATTATAAACTTGTCCAATACCTCCCACTTCTGTGCATCTTGCTCATGGCCATCCTGCAATCCTTAAGGTTTTAAGTCGGAGTTGAATGCGTATACTTTTTTAATTAAACTTCAAACTTTAATCATGATAATTGTGTTCATATTATCGTAATGAACTGAGACTATATGAATTGGCTTGGAATTTTTTCGAAAGAAGTTCCCTTATCTTCTAGTACAGTGGTGCTTAAGCTCACAACTGATGAATATGCATTTCATCATCTTTATTCATTTATTTTAGCAAAATCCCTTATAAAACACCCGTATATAATACTAAATCCATATTCTTACTAACCTGCATCTGTGTGTAAATATTGTACATATATTATTTTAACCTAAAATAAATAAATAAATAAATAAAGGAAAAATAAAGAAAATAAAAAGATTGTATATATATTAGATACATGCTGATCCGAATCCCGAGAGAAGATCAAGACTTGACATGATCGACCAGGAATAAAGTAGGGGGAGATAGGATCCTTAATCAGAGAATCAAAAAAAATGTTTTGTAAATACTTCTCATTTATTATGTGTATATTTGTATAAAACTTACACTATTTTATTTGTACATAAATTGACCTCAAATTAAATATATTTCAAAACAAAATTATAAATAAAATTATTTTCTAAATAATAAAAATAATTGCAAAATAAAATCATGTACAAAATAAATGTAACCACATCCGGAAAAAGTCATAAAGCGATAATTGAAAGATCAATTCCTACTCCATATGAACTCAAATTGAATCAAACTCACTTCCATTGTATTCTAAATTAAATTATCTTTAAAATGGCCGTGGTTTCGTATTTTTATAAGTTACGGTTTGAAAGACGATTTTCTGGGGTGGTTTTTGCAATTTATCATTTATTTATCGTATATATTTATTTTTATACATATTGTATTTGTAAATAATTGTAAATACTTTCTTAAAATAAAAATAAAATTAAAATTAAAACAAAAAATAAACTAATTTCCTTATTTAACTATGTATATAATGTACCATATGTATATAGTATATGTATATAGTTGATTTCCTTAAATAACCAGCACAAAAAATTAAATAATTAACATTTATTATTTAATTTAATAAAGTAACGAAAATAAATAATTTAATTAATTAATTATGTAGATAATGTAAATTATTTATCCACCATTAACCACTAACCCCCTTCCTTATTTTCCTCTCCATTTAAAAATTTGAATTTCAAATTCAATTTCTTTTCTTTATTAATATGGCTCCTCCTCCCTCATTTCTCTTGGATCAATCTTTGGTGAGAGGAACCTAATCTCCAAAAGCTTCTTGTTGTAGAAAGGTGCCTAGCCTCCGAGCCTTCCGGTGACAGCGAGTTGGCCTTCATCGAGGCCATTACGACATTTTCCGCTCCCTCAGTGAGATCCATTTTTTTCTCTTGTTCTTAACCTAGGTTAATCTTAGTTTAATTTTTTGCATTTTAATTTCGTTAACATTTTTTTCTAGATCCTAGTTAATCATTTTTAATCAACCATCACGATTCGATCCATCCCCTATTCCGATTTTTCATCTCATTTTCTCGACCTCATCGCTTCACGTTTTACCTCACGCAATCTTTCACCTCCGACCACGTACGGTGGCCGGAGACACGGATCTTCCATCACAACCGCTGGATCCGTCATCCACTTACATTTTTTGTATTTGATTTTAGACCGAGTCGTCGTGTTTGAGTCGGTATCTTTTTATCTTTCAAGTACTGGAATTTTTCGTTTAAAAAATTATAAAAAAAGGTTTCTGCAGCTACTGTTTTTTAAAAAAATAATAAAATAAAAAGGTTTTTGTAGCTACCGTTTCTTAAAAAAATAGAAATAAAAAATTTAAAAGAAGTAAAAGATAAAAATTTCACAAAAACCAAGATAGTTAGCATTTGAGATTTCCTTTTTCTTTTAATTGATTTTTTGATTATTATAATAACCCTCGGGATTTGTAGCCTACCTGAGTTCGATCCTGTTAGCTATACAGGTAAATTAAATAGCAAAAATTCTCTTGCTACCTTTTTTCTGTAAAATTTGAGAAAATATTTTTTTTGTTGACGCTTGATTGGGTTGCAACGATTTGTTCATAATTCATCTAATTAAAACCTGAGAAAAGTGTAATAACAACTTAACCACAAAAGTAAACCGATGTAAAATAGTCTGGTTTACATGTCTTCAGGAAACTTTATTGCCTCCAAAGATAAAGATATATCTTATGTTAATATAGCCGTATTGGTGGTTCAAAATCCTTCTTCATTGTTTAGTACCACATCACTTATGTACTTGCTAACCACCTTTATCATTGTTAAGGATGTGGTAGGTCCTTTGTCTGATTTTCCCAATAAAGTATCCGAGAGACTATCTCATATTGATGGTTAGACTTTGTGCAAATAAGTGGTCCTTCCTCACAAAAAAGTTCTCACCATCTTTAGCCATATCCTCCCCCATTTGGCCTTGTCCTCGCGATCAATCCTTGCTCTCTCCGACCTTTAGCATCACCGCATTTTGGCAAAACTGCCTAAAGCAATGCTGTCAATAACTTCATTATCCAGGTACAATGCTGCGTAGATGTATTGCCACCTAGGCTGTGAGGCGAACAAGTTCACTGGAGCTATACACTTTTAGATACGTTGACTTTTTAATTATTCTATCTCGACTCTTCTAGACGATGTCTTCTGACATGTTGGGTTCTAATGGTCAGCCATAAACCACTGTTCTGGAGATGAAGGCTCCTTTTTTTGTGTCAATCGTCAAGTTCTATGGGACAAATTATGACTTTTATGTATAAGATATTGTTGATGATATCATGAAGAAGAAAGATTTCGAGGAGAAAAGGACAAGTATTTGTTATGGAAATGCGACAATGTGCTCGTTAAGTCATGGATCCAGTTCACTCATTTTTTGGATTGTTAATGAAGTGCTACGCCATGCCACTGTCAAAGAGATGCTGGAGTCCCTAAGGAGTGAGAGATTCCTACTCCAGATCGCTGTAGTTTATATGACACAAAATGAATAATTATTTCCTTGAATTATTCTATGATGAAAGGAGCCTTTAGTTATGTTCCTATTTGCATGGGAACCTCCCAATTCCAAACATGGAGGCAGACTACTGTTTGACATTTTATTGCATGCTTCGACCCTGCATATAAATTGCTCGAAGTTAGATGCTGACTTTATCTGAAATATCGACTATAGATGAAGCCTATAGTAGGTGGATTGAAATGAATTGTATCCATTTACCATAGTCCTAGAGCTCTCTTATATACGAGAAAAGCTCTAAGGGAAAATTACATAAAGAGACGGAAGAAATAGAAAATTACAAAGTAAAGATAAAGAGACATAAATATCTCAACACTCCCCCTCAAGCTGGAGCATATGTCTATCATGCTCAGCTTGGAACAACAACGGTGGAAAGGGCCCTTTGCAAGGGCTTTGGTAAACATGTCAGCAATCTGATCGCCTGAAGCAACATGAGAAGTGAATATAAGCCCCTTCTGGAGTAAATCATAGGTGTAATGGCAGCCAACCTCATTGTGCTTTATTCTTTCATGGAAGGCTCGATTATTAGCTATGAATAGAGCATCTTGATTATCACATTTAAGGTGCATATAAAGAGGCACCTCAATAGTTAGGTTGGTCAGAACGGACTTGACCCAAATCATTTCTGTACCCCCTTGGGTCATGGTCCTGTACTCTGATTTAGCGTTGGATCTAGCTACAACTAGGCCTAGCCAACGGGCTGGGGGCCCGCCCGCACAACCCGCTCATGGGCCGGGCTTGAGCTAGGAGGGAATGGGCCGGCCCGACCCAGCATGCAAAAAATAAAATATATAAATAAAAGTTGAATAATACATGTATTAATATGATACACTTCAAAATTTTCATATGTGACACTAGTTTTAAATAAAAATTAATAGTTTATATGTTAAGTAACATGTAAACTACTTATATTAGTTATATAAAGTATAAATGGTATTAATAAAATCATTTGTACATATTAAATACCATTAAAAAATTCAATGGATAAAGAGCGAAATGGGCCTTGGGCCGGCCTATGAGCGGGCTTGGGACATAGATTTTTGAACCTCAGCCCGTTCGGCTCGGCCCATGGGCCGACCCGGCCCGCATTTTGGCCAGGTCTAGCTATAACTTTATGTATCTTATTCTTCCATGAAACCAACGAGCTGCCCACAAACACAGTGAAGCCAAAAGCAGACTTCCTATCCTTGGGACACTCAGCATAATCTGCATCTTACATCCAAAAACTGTGAGAGACGTGTCTCTCCTGATTAGAAGTCCTGCGCCTGGAGAAGACTTCAGATACCTCAAGATCATGTTGACTGCATTCATATGAGCCTGCCTAAATTGCTCCATAAATTGGCTAACCATGCTGACAACAAATGATATATCAGGTTTGGTAATAGTAACATACAACAACTTCCCTACCAGCTCTCTGTACTGTCTCTTATCCACCTCTGCGGAGTCATCATCATAGAGCCTAGCATTGGGATCCATTGGAGCTGTAGCAGGTCTATATCTCGTCATCCCCGTCTCAGATAGAAGATCAATGATGTATTTCCTTTGTGTCATTACCGTACACATGCTGATTTCTTGTAAATTCTAGGGCAAGAAAATAATGTAGCTTGCAAGGTCCTTGGTCACAAACTGTTGTCCAAGGAAATCCTTAGCTGCCTGAATACCCTGATCATCACTACATGTAACAATAATATCATCAACATAGATCAAAATAGCAACAGTACCTGCCTGAATTCTCTTAAGAAAAAGAGAATGATTTGCAGTATACCTGACAAATTCCTGTTGTTCAATCAACTCTGAGAGCTTCTAAAACCAAGCCCTCAGACTCTGCTTAGGGCCATATATAGCCTTGTGGAGTTTATACACCATACTGTAATCGCCCTCAGTAACAAACCTTGGTGGTTATTGCATATAGACTTCCTCCTGCAGATCTCCGACAAGAATGCTTTCTTGACATCCAATTGGAAAAGCGGTCAATCATGGACTACATCAACAATAATAAGGGTGTGTTTGGTACGCGGGTTAGGGAGGGTTAAACTGGTAGAGGGTAACCCGTTTTTATGTTTTGGTGTTTGGATAGAGGGTTAAACTGGAGGTGGGTTAGAAGTGGGTTTGTTGTGATATGATTGTTTGAAGTTTGAAAAAGTGAGTAGTTATTGTGATGTGATTGTATTGAAGTTTGGAAAAGTGAGTAGAAGTGGAGTAGTTTATAATTTTTATATGATATGATGGTATAATATATTATTTTTTAATGGAATTGATGATGGAGAATTAATTTATTTAATTTTTTTAAAAGATAAAAAGTGAGGCCCACATGAGAGAGAAAGGAGTGGGTTAAGGGGGGTAAACTCCCCAAAGGGCACCTAAGAATCCGCAGTGTAGAATGACACACAACTGGAGAAAAGATGTCCTGATAATCTACCCCATAGGTTTGGGTGAACCCACAAGCAACCAATCTGGCCTTATATCTGTCCACAGAACCATCTGCACGGTGTTTCACTGTAAACATCTATTTACCGCCAAACAACAGATGCCTCTGGAGGAGCTGGTACTATACTCCACGTACCACGAGACCTAAAGATGCCATCTCCTCCTCCATTGCCAGATGTCACAGACTACTTTGCAATGCTTCCTTATAGGACCTCGGTATTGCCACATCTGACAATCCAAAAGCAAACCTCTGAAAATCCCCAAAGAGTCGTGCCAGGAAAACATGGGAAGCAAGAGGATGTATAGTGCATGCACGCCTCTTCTTCCGTAGAGCAATAAGCACATCCAGGTACGTAGTATCATCAGAAGGTGTATCATCTAAGACATCTTGTATCTCAAGCTGCACACTCAAATTACTGATGCCACTAGTAGAGCTCAAATGCTCAAAACATACCTCGGGCGTGCAAGATGATGGAGGAGGCACATGAGCACGAGGTCGGCGTTGGTAAACCAGCGGAAAGAAAGTAAGTGGGTGACGGTGAAGAGGGTCGTGGTGGTTGTGGTGTAGTGTCGCTTGGAGTAGGCGAAACCGGAGACATCTGCACTAACATAATACCTTCATCGAACGGGGTCAAAGCAATGATATCCCTTTTGGGTCTTCGAATACCCAACAAACACACAGTTGATAGCTATAGGAGAGAGCTTATCAAGACCTGGAGACATCTGATGAACAAAAGGAACCGATCCGAAGACACAAGGCATGGGAGAAAAATGACCAGTCTCGAGAAACGCAATCGAGAACGAGATCTTCTCCTCCAGAACCGATGAGGGCATACGATTCACCAGGTAACACGTAGTTAGAACCACATCTCCCCCAATATGAATGAGGAGCACGACTCTGAATCAAAAGAGTCTTGGTAACATCCAAAAGATGGCGATGTTTCCGCTCAGCCACCCCATTCTATTGAGAAGTATACGCACAAGATGTCTGATGCATAATACCATATGATTTAAGAATTTGAGAAAGCTGGGTACTGCAGAATTCAAGTGCATTGTCAGAACGTATAAACTTGGCATTTGCAGAAAACACATTTCTTATTTCGTTAATAAAGGACTGAATAACAGGACCAGCATCAAACTTGCTCTTAAGAAGAAATAACCACGACAATATAGAGAACTCATCGACAACAACAAGATAAAACCTATGCTTCTAATGATCTGGGACACGACTAGGACCCCAAATATCAAAATGAATCAACTCAAAAAGGCTATGACTACTTCGACCCTGACGACTCTAGAATGTGGACCGATGATGCTTCCCAAGCTGGCAGGCCTCACAGTGAAACGTAGAGCGAGGAGAGATATGTGGAAGAATGTGACACGACTTTTGCAGAGGAAGATGACCAAATCGAAGATGCCACACATAAGGGGAAACAGATCCAGTGCGAAGAGAAGAGGGTCCAGCATAAGGAGATTGTACCAGTCTGTAGAGGCCTCCTTGCTCATGGCCAGATCCAATCACCCTGCCCGTAAGAATGCCCTGAAACACAAGAGCAGAATGGTTAAATATGGCACGACAATGTAAATCCTTGGTGATTTAACTGATGGATAGTAAATTCATAGAAAATTCAGGAGCGTAGAGAACATTCTGAAGCCGCATTGCATGGGTTAACTGCACCTCCTCCTGACTAGTAATGGGAGAGCGTGTCTCATCTGCTATTACAACTGATCTACCTGATTGAATTGAGCTATAAGTACTAAACTGTCATCTGTCACCACAGAGATGATGGGAAGCTCCTGAATCCATAATCCATTTCGACAAATCTGCCTTGTAACAACTAATAAAAACATAGGTTATACCTGATGTGGATGCAGAAGCTGAGGTTGCTACCTTTGATGATCTTGATGGAGAGCTATTTAATCCAGAAGCATGTATAATCTCCCTGAGCCGTGCTACTAGTTCATTAAATCTCTGATCAGATGCAGGTGAAGAACTGCCAACCTGTTGTATTTGTTCTGCTGCACGTACTTAAGCTGGAAACCCATGCTTAGAATAACATGTTTCCTCAGAGTGACCTGGCATGTGCCAGTAAGTACAAGGCTGACGAAGGAGCCGACTACCCCATCCCCTGCCACGACCATCTCGACCACGATACTGTGTAGGGCTCCCCCTACCATGAGATGCTACCATGGCCAAAGATGTCGGTGGTAGCAGATATGGAGAGCCTTCTCAACTTGCGATATGCCTGTGTCGACTGGAGATTCTTATGGGTGACTTTGCGAAGGCGTGACTTTCCAGATTTGTGGGTTGATTGGGTGAAGCGGTGTGTCACTACCTCCTCTTTTTCCATCCTGGTGTACGGTAAACCTGAGGGGGAATTCTTCTCGCACAGTAGGCACCTGTTGGACATCGCCCTGAGCAATCTAACACAACGGTCTCGAGTCAAAAGCCTCATCCTCCTGAACATCCAGAAGAAGAAAGCAATCTTCGCCGGAAGATCCATTGATGAAACCCGATTTCATCATCACAATTCTCTATTTTTAACCCCCTTGCTTACGTTTGGGTCAATAAAATCCAGATAATGTCTTGTAATTATTAGAGTTCCTAATAAATTAAAAATCACTAAAAATGGCAAAAGTAAAATTCGTGGTATTTTTAGCCTTAAAAATACCCTCAAAAATATTTTGTATCTACAGGTGACCTCATCTCCACTTTTGGTCAACATGAAACTTGTAGATCTCATCGAGATCTACAACTTTCATGTTTTGAGTTTTCTCAAATTCGGCCATCTTGACCTTCATATTTCAATTCCTAAATCCTAATAATCTGATTGGGCCACGTGGCCCTTTCTGGTTGAGGCACGTGGCCCGGCTCCCTGGCATCAGCCGCCCGCACCCCTGGCCTTTGGATTTCTCTTTTAATCCAACGGCCCAACTCTCTCCACATCCTAGCCGTAGGATCTCACGATCCAACGGCCACGATCCAACGGCCAGGGCTTCGTCACCGACCTCCCGCAGCCCCTCTCTCCCACGATCTCCATCTGGCGAACGCTGTTCCCCCTTTCTATTTCCTCCACCATCTCCGACTACCTCTTCCCTCGCCAACCACCTCACAGTCCACCCCCATCATCCACGATCCTCGCGCATGACGCCATGACCCACGATTCCCTCTCTTTCGCCCCATGCGCGCCCGCGAAACCCACGATCTCACCACCTGGACCGCCGAGCCTCCACTTCAAATACCCTTCCCCTCCGCCTGCCATCTTTGTCCACCTTTATGCGGGGGAAGGCCCAGCCCTCCTCCGTTTCCCTGTGACAGGGGGAGGCGGAGGATTGAGCGAGGACGACCTATTCCCCTCGGTGAGACCCGCCGACCTCCATGCGGCGTTGCGGTGGCTCAGCCCCGCTTGAGCTCCGAGGAACGGCCGCCCTCGACGTGCGACGACCCGGGGCTCGAATCGAGCCCCAGCCCAGGCCTTCGACTGCCATATCTCAGGTAAGAATCTCAAAACCCCTTCTCTGTATTTTCTTGGTTTTTTTCGCCTAATTAATCAGCTCACCGCTCCCATCTCCGACCTCCATTGAATCCCCTCCGAGCTTCATCGCACTACCCACTTCCACGTGCACACTCCCGACGGCACTCTTCACTTCTCCAGAACCTTGTCGCCTTCCGCCATTTTCACCACCGCTCGCCGGCGGTGAAACCCATAGGGGCTTCAGTCTCTTCACTCACTTGCCCCCCATTTCACCTCATTACGCACAAGCACCTCGCACCACTGCACGATTTGGCTATTGGACTGACAATGCAGGCTCCTTCTAAAATGGACGGAACCTTCGCCGGAGCCTTTTCGTCGAGCTCGCCTCCGACATCTCTGCTCCGCCTGCCTCCTCCAAAATGACCAGCACCGTCACCGTGCTTCAACGAGTCACTCTAGCCATCCAGGAGCGACCACGGACCTTCACTAAGCACCAGCAACAACGACGGAGCTGGAGCCCATTGCCGGAGGTCAGATTCCTCCGCCAGCCGCAGAGGAGGAAGGAATAGCATTTGCCGTTGGATGGCCCTCTCCATGGGATCATCCAACGGTCCAGATGAATCCACGTCGGCCATAAGCGTCTTCTTCAGATACCGTTGGATCTCCAACATCCAACGGACTACGACGGGCCATGTGTCAGAACCGGAGCACCTCCGAGCCTCAGCGTCCGAGCCATTAGGCTTGGAGCTCCCGAGCCTAGCCGAAGCTGCATCCGAAGCTACATCGAGCCCGAGCCAGCACCCAAGGCTATCCGAAGCAGTCCGATCCTCTGCCGCGCCCGAGCCTTCTTCCGAACCTGGATGGCACGTGCATAGCACGTGCCATTCTGGGTAATTTGCACAGAGACCCATCGTTTTCTCAAATTTGCAAACAGGTCCTGCTTCACGTGCCACCCATGCGCGCCTGGGGTTATTTGCACCTTAGCCCTTGCAGGTTTTAATAATTGCAAATATACCCCCGCACGTGTGGTTTATTTACAGGGAAGCCTCGCACTTTATTTTTATTGCATTTTAGTCCCTCCCAGGGACCTGTTTGTAGTTATCTTTTCATGTTTTCTTGCGTTTATACCCTTATCTTCTTTATTGCATATCTTGAGCTTCGTAACTCCGTTTCAAGTGATTTCAGTGGCATTTTGAAGCTCTCTTTATTGTCTTCCTTATGGCATGCTTTCATTTCACATTAGACACTACAAAATTTGAAGAAGTATATTATTGATTAAGTGCCTTGATCCTCATGTCTATTTTTACATGAATAAATATTGCTTCATTATTTAACCCTTATTGGATGTGTATTTTAATGGCTCATTTACTTATGGTCTAGGGCATATTCTTGTTGCATTTTATCGCATTTACTTGCATGATAAAATAAAATAAAAAAATGCATGTTTACTTTTGTTTTAATGCATTGTCTCATTCTTTAGCATTGTTTGACCTATATGTTCTATAACTCATCAGTTAATTAATAAGTAGAAATCTAGATAATCCGAGAGAGGCTCGTGTCCCTGAGTTCGACCTTGGTTTCTTGCCAAGTAAAAAAAATACGACCATCTGATTTCTTTTCCAAATCTAACTTAGATGGTCTTTGATGAACCAATTCAGTCCGACTGCAATGACAATATCAAGTGTTAAAACAACACTATTACAGGGCCGATTTTGCGGTTTATCACCCAACCCCTAGAAGAAAGAGCAGTCCGCAGCCAAATCCGCCGAAAGAGAGGGAGGGGGCCTGCAGATCGCCGAGTAAGCCTTCCTGACAGAGAAGGAACCCCCGTGTCAAACCCAGTGGTCCCGATCCCAGGAAGGACCTGGGGCATCCCGAAGCGCGTCCAACAACTGCAAGAACTCCTCCATGCGCTGATCATAGAATCTCGAATGAAAATCCGGCATCCAGTTGCCATCCACCCAGCATGACGCAACCCTAGCCTCCTTGTTTGCCGCCAAAGCAAAGAGACGAGGGAAGCGCAAGGATAGCGCTCCCTCGTCAGTCCAGTCGTCACTCCAGAAAGCAAACCGCATCCCATCCCCCAACACCGGCCTGAACAATGCCCGGAAGCTTTGGGAGACCGATAGGATGACCCTCCAGAAGGGAGAGGGTCCCCGCCCACGTACACCTACCGTCGCCCCCCTCAGGAGCCGCAACGCCGACCCCGTAGATATGCCGCAGGAGAGTGCAGCAAAGGTCTTCACCAACTCCCCAAATTCCGGCCACCCACTTCATCAACAAGGCCTCGTTTAGCTCGCCCAGCCGGTAAATCCCGAGGCCGCCCTCCCTTTTGTGCAAAGTGACCTCGTCCCAGCTTACCAGGTGCACCCCCGAGCCCTGTCTGTTTCTGCCCCATAAGAACCGCCTCATCAGGCTCTCCAGTCTCCTCATGATCCCCGCCGGCATGAGCCTCGTGGAGTAGTAAACCGGCATCACAGATAACACCGCTCTCAACAGTACTAGGAAGCCCCCCTTGGAGAGGACCGCCGCCTTCCACCCCACGAGTTTGTTCTCCATCTTCTCAACCAACGGCAGCCAGTCCGCCATCTTTGACTTCCCGGTGTTAAGTGGCAAGCCCAGGTAGTGAATGGGGAAACCGGTCCCCACGGTATCCAGCGCAGAACCACAGAGACCCGCTAGCTCCTCAAACATGCCGAAAGGGATCATCTTCGACTTGCTGTTATTCTGCACAAGCCCAGACATTTCACTGAAAAGTTCCAACGTAGCCGCCATACCCTTGACCTCCTCGAGACCCCCTTCAATGAAGAAAATGGTATCGTCTGCGTATTGAAGAAGCAAGATCCTCAGGTCACCCCTCGAGTAGCCCCTCGTCAGCCCAGCCTCCTGCACCCTATCAACCATACAAGCAAGGACGTCCGCTGCGATGATGAAGAGCAAGGGGGCACCCCTGCCTCACCCCCCTCTGAGGCTGAAAATACCCCCCTCTGGGCGACCGTTCACCATCACCGTCATGGAAGCCGTGGTCAAGCACCGGTTCATCCAGGTGATCCAGAGCTCAGGAAAGCCCCTCCTACACAGAGCCGCCCACTGGAAGCGCCAATCCACCGTGTCAAAGGCCTTCATGAAGTCCACCTTCCACAGCACTGCCTGTCTGCCCTCTCTCTTCTAATCCGCAATAATCTCAGACGCCAATACCAAGCTATCCGCGATCTGTCTCCCTGGGACAAAAGCCGTTTGAGTCGGGGTGATAATGTATTACAGCACCCTACTCAACCTGGTTGCAACACTTTAGCAATAATGAGATATAAGGCATTGGAGATGGCAATGGGCCGATAGTCCTCGATTCTCTCCGCACCTGCCCGCTTAGGTAACAGAACGATCATCGCCTTATTTACCCGCTCGAAGCCCGCATTACCGTCACAGCACTCCATGGCTACCTCAAGCACCTCTCTGCCAACCAAGTCCCAGAAATCCTTATAAAAGGAAACGGGGAAACCATCCGGACCTGGCGCCCCGTCCCCGTTGAGATTCCAGACCGTCGCTTTCAGCTCCTCCAAAGTAACCGAGAGCGTGAGACTAGAAGCATGGGCCCCCGACAAGAGCGTCGCCCCTAAGCCTGACCACCTCCAATGCCTGACAGCATCCCTTGCGGAGAACCTGTAGAAGTGATCCGCAATCGCCCTCCCAAGCTCCTTGTTCCCCTCCACCGCAACCCCCCCAATGAGGAGAGTTCTGATGCAGTTCTCTCTTCGTCTCCCGCTGGCCACCTTGTAGAAGAAGGTTGTATTCGCGTCACCCTCTGTAAGCCACCTGTGTTTGGACCTTTGTCTCCATTCGGTGACCCTCTTCCTGTCCTCATCAAAGATCAGTTTCTGCGCATTCGCCCGCTGCCTCAGCTTGTCCCCATCCAAGGGATGATCCTCCTCCAGAGCATCGAGAGTGCTGACCACGCTCTCCGCCGCCATCCGAATCGCAATGCGAGCCTCCCTCGACTCGCGCTTGAAAGCGCAAAGCCTGGCCCGCAGAGAGTCCAGCTTCTGGACGAACCCCGTCGTCGCAGACCCCCCCCACCACCGTCGAGCTCCAGTACGACGCCACCAAGTCTCTGAAACCATCCTCAAGAAGCCACGCCTTCTCGTAGCAGAAGAGGCCCCGAGCAGGCGCAGGATCGTCCGAGTACCAAAGGATAGGCGTGTGATCTGACCAAGATCGCGGCCGGGCAGCAACGGACGAGAGCAGGAAAAGAGCCAGAAGCTCAGACGACGTAAGGAACCGATCAATGCACAATCTGGAGCTGGCATTACGCCAGGTGTACTTGGTGCCCGTCACATCCAGAACCTCCAGCTCAAGCGACTCCACCACCTCCACGAAGGCTTCAGAGCCGGGGTCCTGACCCCCCGCAACCTCAGCCTATCCGAAGAAAATAAAGTGACATTGAAATCCCCTCCCACCAGCCAGGGGATGCCCAGGAACATCTCCCTAATCCCTCTCAGATCCGCCCAAAGTTGCCACCTGTCAGAGCTCTGGCACGGACCATACAGGCAGGACAGCGCAAGCACCGCCTCCGAACGAAGGCACTCCAACAGAACCGTCAAGACATGGATCCCCTTTAGTTCCCCACGCCGGGCGAACGCTGAGCCCTTCCAAGCAACGAGAACTCCGCCCGCGGAGCCCACGGCCCCAATCATCTCAAAATCAGAAATGGAGCCCGCACCGAAAGAGCGCCACCTCAAGCTCGATATCGCACCCAACTTGATTTCTTGCATGAACACAATGTCGTAACCCCCCTCCACAAACTTCGAACCTATGACCCTCTTCTCCGGGTCGCCACAGACCCCTTACATTCCACGAGAGAATCTTCATTTAGAACCTGCCGCGACCCCCGCTCCTAAAGCCACCACCCCTGCTGCCCGAGCCACCTCGGACTTCACCCCTGACACGTGAACTGCCGCCTGGCCAGCCGTCGTGGCTCCGGTCCTAGACCGAGACCTCCTTCTGTACCTTTTCCCTGCCTTACGATCTCTCCCACCCCCAGTAGCCGCTGAAGACGAGAAAACTCCAGCCCCCTGCGGCAGCCCAGAATCCATCGCGACCATGCGTGAGCCCCCACCGTCGCCTACCTCGCCACCCACTTCGCCGGAGCCAGCAGGGCCCCCCTCCCCGCCCAGAGAGACCCCGCCAGACGGGTCCAAAGCAGCAACCGACACACAGGAAGGGCGAGAGCTGGCCGCCCCACCGCCCGGGAAGCCGCCACAAGCGCTGTGCAACTCCACAGGAAACAAAGAGCACCCATCCGCAGCATGCTGGGGATCCTCCAACCACACCGAGCGAGGTGCCCCCGAGGACGCGAAACGAGCCGAGCCCAAGGCCCCACTCGAAGAGATCTGGAAGGCCGCACTTATAATCCTCAAACTTATATCCCAAAAGACGCCCAACGAGGCCCCCGAGGTACAAGAAACGACAAAACTTCTCCCGCCCTAAATGGAAGGGCAGACGGAAGGTCGGTCACTCCACCCCACGTGCGGTTGACAGGCCCCTCCAACCGAGGCGACCCTTCCCCTTCCACGACTGAGATCGAGGCCCCCAAACGGGGCGACCCTTCCTCTTCCACCGCAGAATTCGAAGCGACGAACTGCCGTTCCTCTCGAGCAGGCGAGGCGTCACCGGCCTCAACCGCTTGCGTCGGCCAAGCGCCGTCCGCCTCCACTGGCCTCCCCGGCGGAGTCGGAGGCAAGTCGAGCAGGCGAACCTCCAGCCCGAAAGCAAACCTACCAACGCGCAACAACGCCCTCGACTCTTGGGGGACCCCTTGGTGACACTCCAGAAGGACCTCCGCCACATCCGGGTTGCCTCCCGACGAAGTGCCGTCTCCAAGCACCTCCAAGACGCTCCCCAGATGCCCAAGCGCCGGCCGCAAAGCGTGGATGGTGCGGGCTAGGAAGGGCACTCCCCGACCGAGCGCCACCCGGACGACCGAGCGCATGAACGCCCCATCCGCGAACCTCGACGGCCTCCACAAGAACGGACCTTCCTGTTCAGAAGCCAGGAGCGCGGCTCTCTGTGTGGCGGAGAGGCCCCACACACACTCCCGACCTGCACCGATGGAGACGACATCACCGTGGAAATCTCTGCCAAAGTGGCTGGAGAGCTCCCGTAGGAGCGCCACCCTGGACATGACGCTGCCACCGCCAAACCCACCCACGGGAACCCCCACCAGCAGCCCTCTGACCCCCCCTTCCACCGCCCGACAATCCACCAGAGCCCCCTGGCACCCTCCTCAGACGACCTCCCCGGAGCCTCCCCCACTGCCCCCTTGGCACTACTTCCAGAAGGCCCCCAGCCAGCAACCTCCCCCCCCCCCGACGAGCCACCAGGCACTGGGCCTGCCGGTGACCCGCCGTACCACAAGAGTAACACTGGGGTGGCAGCGCACAAATCGAAGCCACATGGCCACGCAGCCCGCACCAAAAACAGCGGGGTCCAGGCTTCCGATGGGACACCGCCACCCAACCCACCGCATCGTCGAGACCCCCGCCCATACCTGACAGCTCCTCCACGCGAACTCCGGACCCCTCGCCTTCTTCCTTCCCCCGCGAATTCCCCCTCCACGCAAGATGGCGCCCGCTCTCGCCATCCTCCCTCCCGCAGCCACGAGAACAGGCCGCCTTCTCCAGCTCCATTTGACAGACCTCCCACCACACCCTTGACCTCTTCGCCGCTCCTCTCCCCATCCAACCCTGCTCCGTTACTTTCCGCATTGCTTAGAATTAGCTTATGAACCGTAGTTACTCGCATATGTAGACTTATGCAATCAAATCCATCAATCGAAGCGAACGAGAAGAGGGGACGACAGAAGAAGGGGCCGACGGCAGTAGAGGCAGATGACCTAGCGACAGCGTCCCGGAGGGGGTGACGAGTTGGTGGGCTGGCACACCGAGGAGGATGACGGTGTGCAGGGAGAGAGGGTGGGCTGGCGGCTGGTGGGTGGCGATGCCGAGAGGAGGGGGCAGCGACAGCGAGAGGAGGGGGTGGCGATGCCGAGAGGAGAGAGAGGGGTTGGCTGGTGTGGATTACGGTTAGGGTATATGAGCTCCGGTCTAGGACCGCTATTCTGATACCATGTTGGAAGAAATAAGTGCGTTGTTGATATGGTATGGGGTTTCAAGCCACCAATACGCATGAACTACGAACTTGGATTTTGAAAGAAGAGAAGCAGGCCATAAGCACTCTTGTTGATGAGGCAAAGGCTTTTTGGATTGCCACCAGTTGTAGCATCATGTCTGACGGTTGGAGTGACACGAAAGGACGCACATTGATTAATTTTTTGGTGAATAATTCCAAAGGCACTTACTTCTTGAAGTCGATTGATGCATCCGATCAAGTTAAAGATGCCAGGATGCTTTTTAAAGTGTTGGATGAAGTTGTTGAGTAGATCGGAGAGAAGAATGTTGTCCAAGTGGTAACGGATAATGCACCGGCTTATAAGCAGCTGGACAAATGTTGATGGAAAAAAGGAAGAATCTTTATTGGACACCTTGCGTAGCGCATTGCATAGATTTGATGCTGGAGGATATCCTCAAATTGCCTCTTCATGCATCGATGTTCAAAAAAGCAAAGAAAATAATTAATTTTGTGTATGCTCGTGCTTGGGTTTTAGCGATGATGAGAAAATTTGCAGGTTGTGATTTGATGAAACCCGCCGTTACTCGATTTGCCACTGCATTTCTCACATTACAAAGTGATTAGAGCCAAGGATTCACTTGAATCCTTCTTCACTTCAAGACCATGGAAGAATAGTTCTTATGTGAATCGACCCTTGGGGCAAAGTGTGGTGAACATAGTTGTGAAGAGCAAGTCTTTTGGCATGGTGTTGCATATGCCCTCAACACCACGAAACCTTTGGTCACCGTTTTGAGGTTGGTGGATTCTGAAAATATCCGCCGGTGGGATTTATTTATGAAGCCATGGATCTGGCCAAGGAAGAGATAGCTAGAAATCTAGAAAATGACGAGACCAAATATAAGATTATTTGGGATATTGTGGATAGTCGCTGGGATCGTCAACTACACAGGCCTTTACATGCTGCTGCTTATTTCCTCAATCCCACTTTCATTATGAGCCGACATTCTCTAATCACTTAGAAGTCAAAATGGGATTGTTTTCGTGCATGGAAAGATTGATCATTGATCAAGATGCAAGGGTGAAAGCAGATTCACGACTTGATTCTTTTATGCATGCCAGAGGATTTTTAGATGGACAAATGCTCTTAATTCAAGGAAAACAAGAAGTCCCTGTAAGTATTTTAAATAAATTTATAGAGTTTTGCATATACTTTAACATCATTACTAAAATGTGTTGACCGCTATCAACGGATTGGTGGATGTTGTTTGGAGATGAAACACCTGAACTGACAGCATTTGCTATTAGGGTATTCAGCTTGACTTGTAGTGCTTCTGGGTGTGAACGTAATTGGAGATCGTTCAATCAAGTAAGTGGTTAAAGCATTATATATTTTTATGATAGTGTTTTTGTTTCATGGTAAACACTTAAACCTTACGTATGTCTATATAGGTCCATACAAAGAGAAGAAATCGTTTATCACAAGCGAAGCTCAATGATTTGTCATGTTCAATCTCAAATTGAAACATAGAGAATTAAGAAAGAAAACAATAGAAGATCATTTATGTTTGGAAGGCATTGACTTCGGTGATGAATGGATTTCAGAAGCTCAATATGTCGAGGCCTATCAACATCTTGATGCAAACATACCCCTCGAGGATGATCCTCTTGAGGAGGAAGGAGGTGAAAGAGGTGAAGGAGCTCAAGTCGCTCGACGTAAAAAGAAGGGGAAAAATACGACAAAGGAGCAATACAATATTACAAATTAAAAGAATGTTCGATGTTTTTTTGCGATTAACTTTCAAATAAATGACTATGCATATTACTTTGTTTATTAGGTAAAGGAAAAACTCCAATTAATGTTGAGGAGGAGGAGTTCTCCAATTCTGAGGATGGAAGTGATGATGAGGCCGATGATAATATGCATTTGAATTATATGGATGATTCCGATTAGGATCCAATGAGTAGGAGCAGTGACGACGATGGCGACGACAACAATGCTAAGGGGCGAGGCGACTGATGTTGATTCATTGAATCAATGTCGATTATTAGTGATTTTTGATGTATCACATAATAGTGATGGACAATATGTTGCATTAATTTCATGCTTGTGTTGAACTTTATTTCCTACTTTATATTTTCTTTTCTAATTTCACAATCGTACTTGAACTTTGAACAATCATAGTTGTAGTTCGTAGTTTGTATTGAAACTTTGGACAATATATTGCAATATTTTGTGTTGATGTTATTTATTCTAATATATTTTGCTTTAGTTTTAATTTTTCTTTCCAAAAAATTGAGGCTTACGCCTCGACCGCCTCGAGCTTACGCCTCGTCTCACATTTTGGGAAAACGCCTCGGACCGCCTCGCGCTTTTTAAACCTTGCTTCCAAGCAGACCTCTCCGATCTAAGTATGGAGGAGTATCTTAGGTTGCAGGCTGACATCCCCCCTCCGGGTGAGTTCTCGATGGATAGAGACCATTTTGTTTGGGGGGCGCAAAGTTCTCAGTGAAGAAAGCATATATCGCCTTGAGATGGTCTACAGGCAATCAGAACAAGGAGCCTTGCCAGGACATGATGGTGGTTTGGGCGTCGAAGATTCCGTGTAGAATCAAAGTTTTTCTGTGGTGCTTGAGAAGAGGCCGCTTGTGCGACAAGGTAAGGAGGAGAAGGTTTTTAGGGGTGGCAGATACCCTTTGCGACAGGTGCGAAGGGATGGAGGAAGACACCGAGCACTTGTTCTTCAAGTGCACAACATCCGAGCAGGTATGGAGGGCGGTAGGGATACCTTGGTTAGCGAGCGATGACGCTGCGTCGTTTCGGAGAACAATCCGGATGGTTGGCAACAACTCAATGGACGGCTGCACCAAACATTTTGCCGCCTTATGGGCGATCTGGTTAGGACGAAATGATCTGATCTTCAACAACAAGAGATTTTCCTTTGAAAATGCAACAAATCACTGTAATGCTCTTTACAACTGGCTTATACGATAATGTCCTTTGATGTTTGGTTAGTGAATGTTGTTTTGCGGTGACCCCCAAGCGAGGGCTCACCCTCTTTACCATAAAAAAACCCCTGCGATATGCCTCCTCCATCGGAGGTATGGTGGCATCAGTAAGAATATGTGCTCTGGCATCATCATACTCAGAGTCAAGTGCCGCTAGGAAAACTCCGGTCGTCACTGAATCCCTATATGCTTTGAGCAATGTAACCATGTAACTTCTCAAACATACCCTTTAGAGAAGTGTAAAGGGTATGGAGAGGACAACCATTCTGCTTCGACGTGAAGATGTCATCTTGAAGTTGCAGAAACTTTGACTCATTCTTCGCCAGAGAATACGTAGCAGCAAGAATGTCCCACATAGCCTTCGTCGTGGGCTGACTCAGTATATCATTGGCTATCTCTATACACAGTCCCAGAAAGCCACACACATGCATAAGCGTCGTCTGCCTCCCATGAGGTGTTATCCCCAGTCTTGTCACCAGGCTCCTCATGTGTGAGGATATGCTTCTTGCCATTACATTGTATTAGACTCATGAACTGCATGGCCCGCAGTTCATAGTTCGTTCCATCCATCTTCACGGTGGGTGATGGACCTTTGAAGGCACCTAGGGATGGAACATCTGCTTTGTTGTCTGACATGACTACAACAATATCCAAGACTTGGGTTGCAAACTGGAATAATTATGTCTACACATACATATAGGAAGATGGTTGTGGGTGTAGACTCATACCACAACCTCTTCCATCCACTGGAGACTTCTTTAGGTACCTTGGATGGTTTTAGAACATCAAAAACCACATCCTAGGGACCAAATCAGACCTAGCAGAACCCACAAAAAAGGGGTTGCAGCAGCCCTTCCAGAACCGGCGGCCCCATTTGATGGTTGTGGGTAGCTGGCAGCGGCTGTGGCCACCGCTGTTGCTGGCAATGGCCGGCGGCGGCGGTAGCCGCTGCTGCTGCTTCTTGGCGGCAGCGGCCGCGCGCGGATGCGCTAGTGTTTTGGTGGGGTAGGGATTCTAGACACAGGCTCTGGTCTAGGACCTTGCTCTGATACCATGTGGAAAGGATTGAAATGAATTGTATGTATTTACCATAGCCCTAGAGCTCTTTTATATAGGAGAAAAGCTCTAAGGAAAAATTACTGAAGAAATAGAAAATTACAAAGTAAAGATAAAGACATAAATATCTCAGCATATACAGTGGAAGCCCTTTTTCTCTTAAAAAAATAACTTCTAGGTGTTTATACTTGTTCTATATGGAGAATATATTCGTATATGCCCATCTTATTTCTTGTCTTGGACTTTGTAAATGCTTTTTTACAACTAATTTTATAAATAGAGTGGGCGTGCACGAAAATTGGCACACCCGTTTTTCTTAAAAAACGAGAAGTCTTGAATCACAACTTATCAATTAGTTTGCCTTTGTCTGAAATTGGGTTCCTGTTGCCTAGTCAACGAGCTGGGTGGGCTCTAGGGCAGATCTGGCACACTTCGATGTGGGAGCTCAGGGAGTGATCCCCTGAAACGTTATCTAAAGATCCATGTACTGACTGAGTTGAGTTTTATAGTAAGTTAACAAGTGACGTCCTGGAAAATGGTATTACATATGATACCTATACCATGCAAGTGGGTGAAATGATATATTGGGTGATGTATCACAATATTTAACCCCACGTTTGTGATTCCATGTGGTGTTGCCCCACTTCACTGACAAAACAACAATTAAGGCTTCACTTATGGGATAGGAGACTTGAAAATACTAATTTGACTGACATGATAGTATTTACACGACACTTTTAAACCGGTTTTACAGAAAGAAATAATTTGGTTGTGCCTAATAAATGGATTATCACCATGCATTATTTGCTTTTGCTCTTGGATATTTTGATATATTCCACACACGTCCACACACACACATGGTAATAGTTCCAATCAAGATGATTGAATGAGATGAGCCGCTCTATTTTACCAGTCTTATATTCCCAGGCTTAAGCATTATTCTCACAAGTAGAAGCAAAACATCATCATCATTATAGACTGAGTAACCTTTTTTTGGAAGAATTCTATGCAAGTATCTATTGTTTTTAGTCAATTTAGTGTATTAGACATAACATTAGATATTGCAAGTCTTTCATCAAATAGTGGTTGAGATGGATACTACATCCCGTTCAAGATGCGACTCATATTAGCTGTTTGTAGTGTCTAACATTCTTCTCGAATCTTGAAAATGTTGGACACCTTATGATATTGAAAAAGTATAGTTTCTCTCTCCTTATTTCAAACAAACTTTGACTGATATGTTCTTGGTGATTTTGGACTAAGATTTGGGCTATCGCTGACAGTAAGCGACAAGGATTTCTTGGATTCAGAGAGTTCGTAACTGCAATGCAGGCAATTTTCTTTGATTCTGGTTTTATTTGGAATAGCTTTCTTTCAAAAGTTGAATTTTAGCTAATGTTCTTTAGCAAACAGCTTGTTTCAGTAGCTCAAGAAGGGCATGAGATTACAGCAGATGTTTTCACTTCCATAGGTGAGCATGAATTATTGATGCGGCTAGTTGCATGAAGAAGTTGCCATATGCAAATTTTTTCTTCTTGATGTACCAATTTGTCATTTACCTTGTATTGATATTTCTTTTTCTTATGTAGGGGATTTGGAAAAGCTAATGCCTCCGTCTATGGAGGGTTTGGATGCACTACTAGCTGTAACAATTCAAACTTATTTTTGTTAATATTCTACTTCACAGGTTTCTTATAGTTTGACTGGTTCTGTAGAAAAGAAAACCTTCTCCCATGAGAGCTGAACCAGATTTAGATGGTGAGGGGGCTTTATAATCTCAAACAGACCTAAGTATTTAATTCTGTTAATTACAAGTAACATCATGTCGTCGATTTCCTTAAAAACAAAATGATATTACCATATCTTGCAGCTGCGTCGTCATCTCAAGCATCGGCAAAATGGTTCAACTCGAAGTCTTCAAAGAAGGTATCACATCTTTGGTTTCTTTCTCTTGCTTTCTTAGTGCTGGGTATCAGGACTAACAGTGGAAGCATTGATGGTTTTGTGTGGTGCCATCCCTTAGTATATACTCTTTTAGTGTTCCCTCCTTCCACAGCCACGAGGCATTCCTTTTTACAATTACTGCATTTGGATAGCGTGTGGGATAATTTGATAGACATGTGATCATCCTACTAGAGACCGATTTGCTTGGTGGGAGGAGTCCAAGACCTGATTATAACTTATTGCAGTTATGTCATCTAAAGATGTGAGACTATTATGTGAAGACGACACTTACACGGCCTTGTGGATGACTAGTATCTCTATATCCTTTGGCTCCTCCGGAAAAGAGACATGTGTCTAGGGCTGGCTATCGAGCCCAATGAGCCGAGCTAGGCCTTGGCTCGGGCTCGTGCTTGAGCTTGTTCGAGCCCAGCCGAGCTGGCTCAGGCTCGAGCTCAGTGAGCTCGAGCCTCTTATCGAGCTAGCTCGGGCTCGATAAGGCTCGAGTCGAGCCCCTTATCGAGCCCGAGTCCCTTATCGAGCCTGGTCTGGGCTCGAGCCTAGTCAGGATCGTTAAGGAAAATAATCATTTTTTGGTCACACAACCTCCTCTTTAAAGATTGCCTTCCTTACCAGAAGGCCACTATCCGAGTTGTATACAAAACTTAAATTATAATATATATTGTAACATTCTATTTGCTATTAAAAAAATAAATATCTAATTATAACTTAGATTGACATAGATAAAGTGTAGAAAGTCCAAGTCTACAACATAGTCCACCCAACATTGGCGTTACATAAACCACATAAACACATAGTCCATCATTCACAATGTTGCAAAACTAATGTAAATAAAAATAAACATCATCACATTTTCACAAATAGAATATATATAGGGATTTTTACATCTATAACCCTGAGTAATTTTGCAATAACATTCATAACCCTACATAATCGTGAATTACATGAGAAACCTTGAGTAATGCTTAACTCTTACATTACATGACCCTATGTTATATTCCGTTTGGCATACCCGTTATATTTGACGGTTTCCGTTAAAAAAGACAAATATGCCTTTGATGCTCATTCTTATTTGCAAAATATGCCATCAACAGTTCTCTCCCCACGGCCTTCTCCCCACTGACCGACCTGCAAGTCCCACCCCGTCCGATGACCAACATGCAAGCACCCCCTCCCGATCTCTTGCAATCTCCGGCAAAGCCCCCTCCCAGACGACTGCAAAGCCCCCCTGCCCAAACCTCGACAGAGCCTGACTGCAGCAAAGTCGCCCCCCACCACCACAATCCAACCAACACCCGACAAAGCCCGTCCCCTCCCCGTTCACCTGCCGACCTGCACCCCGGCATAGCCCCTTCCCCAATGACTCCCCACAAATCCATCTCCCCATCAGGCCCCTGCAACAGATCCCCCTTCCCCACAACCCCGAACAAAGCCCCTGAGCCCTCCCCGTCCCCCCAAACCACCCACGACCGCTCAAGGCCCCCCCCATCCCACCCACGACGACCATCGACAACCTCAAAGCCCCCCCTCCCCCCCGGCACCCCCCCTACCACGCGACACCACGACGACAGACGACCTCAAAGATCCCCCCCACTCCCACCACGATGACAGCAGACGACCAAAGCCCTCCCCCCCCGACAAAGACCCCTACAACTGCAAAGGCCCCCTCCAATCAACCTGCAGGCTCCGATCCTGCAACACCCCCGACGACCGACCTGCAAAGCCTCCCCCCCCCCCCCCCCCGTACGATGCAAAAGTCCCTCCCATACCGCCACCCCGATCTGCTATCGACGTCAACCGCTCTGCACCTGTCGCTGCCCTCCACCATCGTCGAGACCTCAACAACGCCTCACCCGTTGTTGTGTTGCCTCAATAGAAAGATGTGGGGTATTTGTTTATTTAGGTCAATTCCAGCCGTTAGTTCATTGATCAGTTAGATTAACTCAATCACCTGGTTGAGTTAATGAAGTAAAGTAACGGAAGGTTATATGGGTAAGACGGCACACTTATTCAGGGTCCTGAGCGTAATTCACGATTATGCAGGGTTATGAATGTTATTACAAAATTACTCAAGGTTATGGGTGTAAAAATCCCATATATATAAAGGGTAAAATGGGGCTGCCCCCATGGGGGGAGCTAACTTGGCTCCCCCCGCCCCATTTCGCCCGGTTTTTTTATTTTTTTTTGAAATTTTCTTCTGTGGATTTTCATCAATATATCCCTATATTATGTCATTAAAATTTCGTACGAAATATAGACTCCTACGGCCTCCATCCAGAGGGGGTCGTTTTTAGCAATTCCGTTACCGTAAGAAAATGACTGTCTGGATGGAGGCTGTAGGAGTCTCTGTTTCGCACGAAATTTTAATGACATAATATAGGGATATAGTAATGAAATTCCACAGAAGAAATTTTCAAAAAAAATAAAAAACCGGGCGAAATGGGGCGGGGTTTGAGCCAAGTTAGCTCCCCCCAGGGGGCAGCCCCATTTAACCCATATATAAATATATTCCTTATCGAGCCCCTTATTGAGTTATCGAGCCGAGCTCGGGCTCGGCTCAATAGCCTAATGAGCCAAGCTCACAAGCCCTTATCGAGCCGAGCCTGAGCCTGGCTTATCAAGCCGTGACTCAATAGCCAGCCCTACATGTGTCCTTTTCAAGGCTCAAACCAGCTAGTCTTCAAGTGTGCTAAGGAGTTAATGTAATGAAGCATTCGTTGGTGATTAGATACCTTGTTGAGCATCTTAACGAAACTGTCTTAAGCAAGATTTTAAAAATCAAACCAAACCAACCGGTTAAACCAAAAGCCGGAGGAAAAATGGTTGAACCAACCATTTTTTTTAGAAAATAAAAATAAGTCAAAATCAGATTAGACTACTTTACTTGGTTGGACTGGTTGAAGGAAACTACTAGTTCGACCACTCATTAAAACACTATTCGTATTATAGTTTGAACCAAATTCCTAATATGGTAGTTATTTGACTCTTCCTCTTCCATGTTTTCCCCAATGGAAGTCCCCTCTACTCAAGAAAATTCCCATTGATACTGTCCTTTTGATTTCGAGAGCATGTGTGTCGGTGACTCAATATTGCATCTCCCTTCCTCCCTCACGAGTGCTGCCTCTCCCTTTTAGCAACAAATGATGCCTCCCTGTCAAGAAGAAGATGTTATTGTCGCATTATGAGATGTAGCAGGTTAGCAACCCTTATCGCCAATTATTACGACAAACAACTAAATGTTGGGGGGGGGATTGACTGCTTTTCAGTTCAGAAGGCGTATAGAGCCTTGTACATGACTACGATGTATGATTTGGATATTGTCTCCATGGAGTTTAGGTTGATTTGGAATGAAACAGATTAGATATTCGCTTTATTTATATCCAATACAAATAGTGAGGATATTATCGGATTCAGATAAAGTATACTATATCCTTTAAATAATCGGATGCGAATTCGAGTAGAATGTTCGTCGAATGCGAATCTGCATTGGATAAAGAGCGAATGTGAATATGGAGTAAATAGATATAGAATATGAATAATGATCGAATGAAGATCAATTAGAATACGAATGAAATCATTATCAAGTTCAAAATGATTTAGATAAAGACCATTTCTTAATATATACATCTACCGTGATAAAAAAATTAGTCAATCAAAATATCGCATCTATCTCGAGGATCAAGTTCCAATTATGTATCCAGATTAGCAGATATTGAGATGACAATTACTTGCCAGATTTCCATATTGGTGAGGCCCAAAATAAATTATACCATCACTGCGAAGGATATATCAGGTTTGGCAATGGTGACATATAGAAGTTTCTCCACAAGTTCTCTATATCGTCTCTTATCAACCTTCTCAGTATCATCATCATAGAGTTTAACATTCAGATCCATAGGAGTAGTAGCAGGCCTTCATCCTGTCATGTACGTCTCAACTAGGAGATCAATAACAAACTTCCTTTGCGTCATCACCATGTCACACTGGTTCCTTGCAAATTCAATACCAAGAGAGTAACGAAGATTGTCAAGATCCTTGGTCACAAACTACTGCCCAAAGAAATCCTTTGCTTCCTGAATACCATGTTCATCATCTCATGTAATACTGATGTCATCCATATAAACCAAAATAGCAACAATACCTCTCTGGGATCTCTGAACAAAAAGAGAATGATCTGCAATCGATCTGACAAATCCATGCTGCTCAACCAACTCAGAGAGCTTATGGAACCAAGCCCTTAGACTCTGCTTAAGGTCATAAATGGCCTTTGCGAAGTCTACAAACCATATGAGACTCCTCAACAGCAAAACTTGGTGGCTGCTGTATGTAGATTTCCTCCTGCAAGTCACCATATAAGAAAGCATTCTTGACATCTAGCTAAAAGAGAGGTCAACCACGTACCACAACAACAGAAATAAGGTTATGTAGTATGGAGTGTCGAGCTACGGGAGAAAACGTATCCCGATAGTCCACCCCATATATCTAGGTGAGCCCACGAGCAACATGCCTTGCCTTGTATCTATCTGTACTACCATCGGCGTGGTGTTTCACCGTAAATACCCACTTGTTTCCCACAACAGATGCACCAGGTGGAGGATGAACGATACTCCATGTGCCACGAGACTGTAATGTAGCTATATCTTCCTCCATAGCAAGGTGCCACTGACTAATCTGTAGTGCCTCCTGATATGTCCGTGGTATGTCCATGGCAGATAGTCCAACAACAAACCTCTGAAACTCCTATGAGAGATGTGCATGAGAAACATGGAAAGCAAGAGGGTACGTAGCACAAGTGCGCCTTTGCTTTCGTAAAGCAATGGGCATGTCAAGGTCCTCAACCTCATCAGTGACCGAGATAGGAACATCTGGAGCCACATGCTCATTCTGCTGTAAATGCAAATCACCAGTGCTTATTGTTTGGAAAAACACGCCTCGAGGCGCAAAGGCGCTCGAGGCAAAACGAAGCGAAGCAAAAGAGCCTCGAGGAGACCGCCTCGGACACCCTGGCTAAGGTGAGTGCCTCGGATGTTCGAGGCGGTCGAGACGGTAGCTGAGGCATTATGGATTTATCAAGCATTTTTTTAATAAAATAATCGATTCTATTGGTAGTTTCAGATGTTTATAAAGGCCTAGTTGTTAAGGATATCTTTATACAAGATGAATGCTTAAATTTAACCTCTTTCTTATTCATATTTACCATTAACATGTCCAATTATTTCAGTGAAATCTTAATATTACATCCTTAAACATATGAATATGCAAATCAAAGATGCAGCTAGACCTCCATACTGGTAGGGTATGGTGGCACAGGGGGGACATCAAACCGTTCCTCAACTGGGTTCAACAGACACATACGATTAAGATTTAAATCATATGATTCATATCAACATTTCGGATATCTTTAATGACAACTATAGCCAATGGCTCCTTTTTTGATAAATATTTTAATGCCCACTGATTTGTTTTTTGATTGGGTAGAAATTTAATAGAAAGGATTATGGATTCGACATATCTTTTTTTCATGTTCTTATCTTCATAATTTCATCATAGATTACAATGTTGTCTATTATATATCTGTAAGATTAAATTATTTCATCAATAAATATATTTATTATACTTTTTTGTAATTATTTTCCTATACAACCGAGGCTTACACCTCGACCGCCTCGAGGCTACACCTCGCCTTGCCTCCAGGGAAAATGCCTCGTTCCGCCTTTCGTTTTTTCAAACCTTGTCAATGCCATCAGTAGTAACTAAGTGCTCAGAACATACCTGGGACGTGTTGGATGATGGAGGAAACTCATGAGCACGAGGTCGACGCGTATAAACCTGTGGCAAAAAGATAGAGGATGCTGGTGGAGGTAGTAGAGGAGTTGATGGTGATGATGGTGATGAAGGTGGTGGCGATAGAGTAAGGGGTATAGTAGTCATAGGCGTGATAGACAAAATCATCGATAGAAACATGTATACCTCTTCTCCAGAATCCGAAGGAATCAACGTATCACATGTAGGAGAGAAAAACATAATAGACTCAAAGGAATTGACATCGTCACTAACATAATACTTCCGTCGAATAGGATCAAAACACCTACATCCTTTTTGAGTCTTGGAGTGCCTCATAGAAACATACTTGACAGCTCTAGGAGAGAGCTTGTTATGATCAACAGACATATAATGAACAAAGGCATCTGACCCAAACATGCGAGGAGTGAGGGAGAAAAGATCCTTCTTGGGAAACACAATCAAGAACGGAATCTTCTCTCCCAACACAGACGAGGGCATACGATTCACCAGGTAGCTAGCAGTTAGAATCGCATTTCCCCAATAGGAATGAGGAGCATGACTCTGAATTAAGAGGTTCTGGTGACATCCAAAATGTCACTATGTTTGTGTTCAGCCACCCCGTTTTGTTGGGATGTACATGCATCGGAAGTCTGATGTACAATACCAAGGGTTCTGAAGAATTGTGAGAGTTGTAAGCTACATAATTCTAATGCATTTTCAGAACGAATATACTTGACATTACAGAAAAACATTCTTTATTTCATTAATAAAGGACTAAATAACAAGACTAGCATTAGACTTATTTTTTAGTAGAAAAATCCAAGACAATATGGAAAAATCATCAACCGCAACAAGATAAAATCCATGTCTTTAATGATCTGGGATACAACTTGGATTCCAAATATCAAGATCGATCAACTCAAAAATACTGTGACTACTACGACCCTGACGATTTTGAAAAGTAGAGTGGTGGTGCTTACTAAGCTGGCAAGCCTCGCACTGGTGAGTGGAGCGAGGAGAAATCTGAGGGAGGACGTGACACAACTTCTACGGAGAAATGTGACCAAATCGAAGATGCCACATATAAGGGGAGACTGATCCAGTGCGAATGGTTGAAGCGCCAGCATATGTGGACTAGACCAGTCTATAGAGACTCTTTGCTCATGGTTAAATCCAATCACCCTGCCTGTAAGAATGTCCTGAAACACAAGAGAAAATGGATCAATATGGCACGACAATGCAAGTCTTTAGTGATTTGACTGATAGACAATAAATTCATTGAAAAATCCGGAGCATACAGAACATTCTATAGATGCATTGCCGAAGTCAACTACACCTCCTGTCCAGTAATGGGAGAGTGGGTCCCATCTGCTATAACTATAAATTTGCCCGGATGAATCGATTTGTGTGCACTAAACTGCCCTCTATCACCACAGAGGTGGTGTGAGCAGTTTTTTAAAAACACGCCTAAAGGCGTTTTCCCAGTATTGCCTCGAGGCATAAACCTCACACGTGAAAGGAAATTTTTCATTGTGAGCATTATTTTTAAAAAGGCTAGGAGGCCCTTTTGGGGCGACGACGACAATGCATGAGAGAGGCTACTGCTACTGTTGCATCGGTGATGCCTCACGGAGGAGTTGCTACGTCGCGGTAGCCGAGAGGCCCCTCAGGATGGCCGAGATCCTTAATGTTTTGGTAGGGAAGGGGCAGCTAGGGTACAGGCTCCTGTATAGGACCATCGCTTTGATACAATGTGGAAAGGGAAAAAAGAGTTGTTACATTCCAATGTGCTCTATGGCTCTCTTATATAGGAGAAAATCTTATGGAAAAATTACATAAAGTAAACGGAAGAATAAGAAATGTAAACAAAGAACAAATACAAATATCTATCTCAACACAGACTTTCTTGGGTTTTTTTTGTTAAAAACAAGTTTGAAGTTGGTATGTCATTAAATCTTTTATTGATGAAATAAACAACATTTTCTTGGCTACTCTAGTTTATTCGTTATGGCATTGCCTTAGAGTTATACACGTTACATCTATCTAAGTTCTTTAGGTCTCTTGGCATCGTACATCGACCTCGTGTGCTTACACTTCTCAGCAGAATGGTATTGTTAGATGCAACACCGTCATTTGCTTGATGTGATGAGGACACTTTTGATTTAGAGTCATACTTCTCACTATTTATGGGGTCATGCAGTCCTTACTGCTTGCTAATTGGTGAACTGCATGCCATCTTCAATCCTATGAGAGAAGGTTTCTTTCTCGATTGTGTTTCCCGAGAAGGACCTATTCTCCATTACATCCTTTGTATTTGGCTCTGTCCTTTGTTCATCGTCTGAAGCCTAGTCGTGACAAGCTCTCTTGTAGCTATCAAGTGTGTATTTGTATGCTACTGTCGTACGTAGAAGGGGTATCGCTATTTTGATATGAATTAATGGAAGTACTATGTTAGTGCTTATATCAACTTTTTTGAGTTTATTATGTATTTCTCTCCTACGACTAACAGGTTGACTCTGTCTGACTATGGAGAGGAGGTATAAATGCCTCCTTCTACGACTGCACCACCTTTTGCACTAACACCACTTCCACTACCTCCTCCACCACACCATGGAGAGGAGGTATAAATGCCTCCTCCACCTACGACTGCACCACCTTTTGTACCTACACTTGCACCACCACCCACTATCTTGGCCCATCTGTTACCACATCTCTATGTTCGTAGGCCTCGTACAGTTCCCCCTACTCATGGGCCTTTCCCATCATTTAGTGTGCTCCAGATATGTAATGACTAATGAGTACATTGTTTCTACTGATGTCACTAGTGATTTTCCCATGCAACAAGATTCTTTACAGGATGAGCAGGTGCCTTCTCAGGAGGGTAGTTTACAGATTGAGGAGGCATGTGATTTGGATGTGCCTATTGCTCTGCGGAAGCAGAAATGTACTTGTGCTACATATCTCTTGCAACCCATGTTTCCTTGGGTCGACTCAGAGGATTTCATGAGGTTTGTCATAAACCTATCAATCGTGGAGATACCATGGACATATCAGGAGGCGATACATAGAGGAGATAGCCGCATTACAGTCACGTGGCACATGGAGCATTGTTACAGATCCTACAGGAGTGTCTGTTGTAGGATGCAAGTGGGTGTTTACAATGAAACACAGAGCAGATCGCAACATGGACCGCTACAAGACGAGACTTGTGGCTCGTAGGTTCACCCAGACATCCGGGGTGGGCTATCAGGATACTTTCTCTCTAGTAGCTCAGTATTCTACACTGCAGATCCTTCTTTCTGTTGCAGTGGCACGAGACTAGCTACTATATTTGCTTGATGTGAAGAATATGTTTCTCTATGGTGACTTACAGGAGGAGGTCTACATGCAGCAACTGCTTGAGTTCGCTGCTGAGGGAGAATGTCAGAAGGTTTGCAAACTTATAAGGCAATCTATGGCCTTACGCAAAGTCCAAGAGCATAGTCCTAGAGGCTCTCGGATGTCAACAGTTTGTAACTAAAGACCTTGGCAGTCTACGTTACTTCCTTGGACTGGAGTTTGCCAGGAACCAGCGAGTTCTCGTGATGACCTAAAGGAAGTACAGTATAGATCTTCTATCTGAGACAGTCATGGCAGATTGCAGGCATGTCACTACTCCCATGGACTAGAGCATGAAGTTGTATCATGGTGACATTGAGGAGGTAGACAAGAGGAGGTACATGGAGCTCGTTGGGAAGCTCCTATACGTGACCATTACCATGCCAAATATATCCTTTGTAGTGAGCATAGTGAGTCAGTTCATGGAGCAGCCTAGACAAGCACATATGGATGCAATCCATATCATTCGAAGCGAATCGGAGGTATCTGAAGACCTCACCTGGTACTAGTCTTCTATTTAGTAGAGGTACATTCCTTGCCATTACAGCTTGCAATGCGGATTATGTGGAGTGCCCCAAGGACAGGAAGTCCACCTCTGGTTTTGCAGTGTTCATAGAGAATTCTTTGGTTTCATGGAAGAAAAAGAAGCAAAGAGTGGACCTAGTAGTTGAGGTGCCTCTTCCCATGCACCTCCATTGCGACAATCAGGTTGCTCTCTTCATTACCAACAACCCAGTCTTATGTGAGAGGACCATGCCCGTCGAGGTAGACTGTCACTGCACTTGAGACATGATTCATATGGGCTTCATTTCCACCACTCATGCTAGCTTAGAAGATCAAACAACAGACATGTTCACTGAGGCCCTAACCTGAAGGCCATTCCCTATATGTTGTTCCAAGCTGAGTATGATTGATATCTACGTTCTAGTTTGAGGGGAAGTGTTGAGATACTAGTTATCTTTTGTTTTTTTAACGTATTCTCTTTTCTTTCCATCTACTTTATGTAATTTGCTCAACATGTTTCTTCTCTGTATAAGAAAATCATAGGACCTCATGAATAAACAATTCATTATTTTCTCTTAACAATAAGCATTTAAATTGTCAAATTCTTTTAAGGTGCGAATAGGTCCTGTCGGAGGCATTTAGAGGCACTTGAGGATGCATATCACTTATTCTTTTTATACAGTTCCTTCAAAGCTGTATGGGCAGGGAGGCGGAACTGGGAATGGTCACAATGGATTGTGCATTAGCAATTCGGGAATCCATGGATCAGCCTTGCGTTGGAGCGCAACATTTTAGGATTTGGGCAGCAACCATTTTATGGGCCTTGTGGATGGCCAGAATTGGGGCCATTTTCCAAGGATAGAGATTCTATGTAAAAAATGTTCCTGCAGAATATCTTTATAATTCTTGTATGTTAACTTGTAAATATAAAGGTTCCAGTTGACGTCTTCTCGGCGCATCACCCCTTTTATCCACGTTGAGAGAGAAAGAGAGAGAGGGAGATAGAGATAGAATCTCAATTTTTCATATCATCCGACTTCCCTAAAACAATAGCCCATCATCTTTTTATATAGAAGGGATGAGATTACAAAAAATAGAAATTCAAATTCAAAGCTACTTATCCTAATTTGACTCTAACCGACTAACTAAATTTGAAATTCAAATTGAAACTAACTACTTTGAGATCACAGACGATCTCTTTTATTTAAATAAAATTACGACGACTCAAATAAACGTAAATAAAATTAGCCTCTAAATAACGGATAAAAAGTAGAACATGAGGCCCTATGTATCGGTTTCACGCTGCATCAATACAACCAAAGGATATATGGGGAAATTAGCTCGGATATTCTCTCATCAGACGACCTAGTCCCATCTTGTTAATAACTTAATATATACATGTGGAACTAATTTGCAACACAAGGGGACCTTACTCTTGCAGTATTTCAGCTACATAACTGGACTGTTTGAGAAGTTGAATATTTTTCAATTGGCCTATTGTGACTAAATGGATAGAGGAACTCACTGATGCCCTAGCTTGTTCGCCACGCGTGTTAGTTTACTTCTTATCAAATTAGAATGGGAACACACATATAATGGGTGTTTTCTGGAACACAGATATAGTTTAAAGATTGAAGTCCTCGTAATCATTTCCCAGGGTAGAAATTTCATTCCAATTCTGTGGCAGATCCTGCTAATACTTGAAGTAGCCTGCACGTTTTATGAATTTGGGCTTTTGAATATTTCAGTTTGTACAATCTTACAAACATCTGCGAATTGCACTTATTACTGTGGGAAAATGTGATTGATTTTATGTTTATGAACTTCTTATTAGTTCCGTGTTGATCTAAGGCAATTCCATTCTGGTCTTGTTTTCATTTTCCTGACATGCTGACGGTATTGTCGCGTCTTCTTTCAGGTTCCTCTGAAGTCAGTTACATCAATTGTTGATGGCCTTAAGAGATTATATATTGAAAAGCTGAAACCGCTGGAAGTTACTTATCATTTTAATGATTTTGTTTCTCCTTTACTGGTAGGAAGTTTTCACATGCTCAGCATTTTTCTTGTACACGCTTATCAATTTGAAATTCGCAAAATAATCATCAAGTTGGATGATGACTCCTTTCATTGCTATTGTTTTGCAGACAAACAGTGATTTTGATGCCAAGCCCATGGTAATGCTTCTTGGCCAGTATTCCACGGGGAAAACAACATTCATAAAGCATTTGCTAAATTCCAGCTATCCAGGTAGGTGAAATCGAACTTTGTGAAGTTGCCTGTTGATAGATTTCGGTGCTGATTTCAAACGTCTGCTCTTCAGGTGCTCACATTGGACCAGAACCTACGACCGATAGATTTGTTGTTGTTATGGTAAGCATAGTTCTTGGTGATAATGTTGAGGGAGTCTGTTTCTCATCATTAAATGATCCATAATAGGTGTTATCCTATTGAACACTGTATCTGTATGCGATCTTAGTTTATAAAACATACATGTTGTACTGTAATTGAGTTGTACTCTGAAATAACTGTATGTTTAACAACATAGTCAGGGCCTGATGAAAGGAGCATACCTGGGAACACCATCGCAGTGCAAGCTGACATGCCTTTTAGTGGTCTGACAACGTTTGGCACGGCCTTTCTATCAAAATTTGAGTGTTCCCAGATGCCACATCGGGTAAGAGTAATATCCCATGTCAACTTGATTTTGGTCAGATATGCAGATTTTGTGAGTTCTTTTTTCTGTTTGAAGCTATTGGACCACATTACATTTGTCGATACTCCTGGCGTCCTTTCTGGAGAAAAGCAGCGAACGCAGCGTAGCTATGATTTTACAGGTGTTACGTCATGGTTTGCTGCGAAATGTGATCTAATTCTTCTGTTGTTTGATCCTCATAAACTTGATATTAGCGATGAGTTCAAGCGTGTTATATATTCTTTACGTGGTCATGATGACAAAATTCGTGTGGTTCTGAATAAGTCTGATCAAGTTGACACACAAGAAGTAAATACCTTTTTTTACTTTCTCCATGTTAAACCAGCTTTTCTATTCGTGACTGATACGTTTCTTAATGATTTTCTTGTTTACAACAGCTAATGAGAGTTTATGGCGCACTGATGTGGTCGCTTGGAAAGGTTCTGAATACTCCAGAAGTTGTTCGCGTTTACATTGGGTGTGCTTTTTTTTACTTACCAGTCATCTCTCTTTCTATTACTAATAAAATATCTCCCATTGAATTTCCATGAAAAATATATTTCACTATGACAATACTTAAGTCAGAATCAGCATACCTAAAGGATTATAGCCCAAGATATTATAACGTAGGAGTCAACTATGTAGAGTTGGGTGCTTGCACCACGTAATTATCGTGTGTTTACAATGGTTGCATGCTCTGGCTTGGTATCGATTTTCTCTAAAATCGACTAGAAAGGGAGCATTATTTATTTGGTGGGCAATGTGAATTCAACTATCTTGACATGATTGCAGTGGATTGTTTTATTGCTTTGAGCAGTTCATTCAATGACAAGCCCATAAACGAAGTGGCTATAGGTCCGATGGGGAAAGAACTGTTTGAAAGGGAACAAGAAGACCTCCTTGCTGACTTGAAAGATATTCCGAAGAAGGCTTGCGATCGTCGGGTATGCATATCCCAGTTTTCATTTTTCATTTCTTAAGAACAAATTCCTATGTTTTTGTTATATAGAAAGTTGCTGCTTATATCACTTGTCTTTCTTCTTCAGATCAATGAATTTGTAAAGCGAGCTCGGGCTGCAAAAATACATGCCTACATCATTAGCCACCTTAAGGCACAGATGCCTGTCATGATTGGCAAGGCGAGAACCCAAAAGCGCCTCATCGACAACTTAGAGGATGAGTTCTCAAAGGTAACGAAAAATATCTACTGCTCATATCATTGTCTCATAATAATATGTATTGCATTGTCCATTTCTGCCAATAACAGTTTACTTCACGCGTTATGCAATTTTCGTGGCATTTAGTATATTTAGTTAAAGCTTATTTTGGATTGTGTTCAAATAGGTCCAAAGAGAGTTCCACTTACCAAGTGGGGATTTCCCTAACCCGGATCACTTCAAAGAAGTGTTGGCCGGATACAACATCGACTACTTTGAGAAACTGAAGCCAAAGATGATACAGTCTGTGGACGACATGTTGGGATATAACATTCCTGAGCTGCTAAAGAATTTCAGGAACCCTTACGACTGACTGCCAGTCCATTTGTGTCGATGATGAGAGTACGATGGGGTAACTGACCAATGAAAACATCGGAAGAAGGCGGATTTCGGAATTGCGCCGTGCATACGGTGGGCTTTTCCTTCTTTCTACCATCTCCCACTGTATAATGCAAGTTCAAGTTACCATGTGGTCTTTCGGTATTTGAGAGACCTGACATATACTTCCCCCATTCTTTTTGATAGAATGGTAGATATGTAATGTGAAATCCGATTGTAGTCAAAGCTCTTGTGTGTAGTATTCGCATTGCTTCTGGCATCTCTGTTTACCTGTTGATGGAAGCAAACCTAGAACTTACCAGATCCAATCATACTTTCAGATTATGCAACATATCCGGAATTAGATACCTCTGACTTTCGATGAATCGAAGATATGCAATGCTTGTGTCATTATCTCTTCCTGGAAATGAGAAATCTAACCAACCGATCTCCGACAGCGACTCGTACACAAAAAGGTCACCTACCATTGCCCTGGATGAAAGTTACAGAACTTTCGGTTTGTTTGTTGGTCGACTGCGTTATTGCTGTCCAACTTAAATGGCTACTTCTAATTTAATCTGTGTGGTCCTAAATTTGGAAGAATTTGCTACGGATTCAGACTCAAGAGCAGCAACGCGTTCAAACAGGTCGGTTTTTGAGCAGGTAGTATCATAACAAGGTGAATATACCTGTAACTTAAGATAACTTTAATCTCCTCTTGATTCTGTTTATTTTGAACCCATCAATCATGCTCCTCATTCATGTTGTTTAATTCATCTAAACAGGTTTTCTGCGAGGAATCGAAAAGCTGAAAGTGTTTGTTGCTGTGCAGAATCATCGAGGGACAACAAGAACATCTTCTTCCAGTATTATTATAAAGGAGCAAAGGAAGATGGAATAAGTACATGGCAAAATCCAACTGAGCAGTTTAGTTACAATGCCATCAAAAAAAACAAAAAATCAAAATCTTGGAGAGCAGAAGCAGGTGGGGATTATATACAGATATTTGTTGCTTTTAAACAGGTCCTAAATCTACAATCTGCATCTCTAAGTACAACATTCCCCTTCCTTCACAACCTAAATAACCAAAAAAAAAGTCCAGAAAACTGGATTTATCGATCTCGAAGCCGCCTCACAAAGAGATCGTCTGTTCTCGCGCTCATACGGTGACCACGTCATCATTTGGGTTCCTATCTCCTATCAGAACGAGTCCCTTGATGTGCATGGGAAGAAGCAATTTGCGCCAGATGAAACCGGTCGCGACCGGTTTCTCGGGAGGGACGATCATGAGGATGTTGTCATGCTGCTGAAGGATCCCCATTACAGTTACAACGCTTCCTTCTTTTATATACCTGATACGATGAAAAAAACATGAAAAGATCGTAACATAGCACACACATTAGGCGAATCGAAATCAACTCCACATACCCTTCTTCGAGACGCATAATGCGATCGTCGAAAGAGAGATCGGAGTCATCCAGCCACTGCGAAAATGTGGGATGCATCTCTACGTTCCCTCTGTTTATGGAAAGCTTATACGTGGGCTTTACGAAGGAGACGATCTTCGCCCCGTGCCCTGCTTTCACGAGCGCCCGTACCCCCCTGCGATTGTCCGATACGTAGAAATCCGCCACATGCCTCTGTATAAACAACGAAAAAAAGGAGAAATCACAAACAGAGAAGAAGATATAACATTCATGGAGTTCGTGATGAAGTTCATGATTCCGCGGTATTCCTTCGGAAACTGACAATGCCCAAGTATCGGTAACGACCTCGAATTGTCGGACGCCCCATGTGAGCCTTTTGTGTTCAGGATTGGCCTGTTTCCCGTTCAATCCTCTGTACTCTCGCAACTCGGTGGACGTGAACGCGCAACGGGGGATGCCTTGGTACGATGTCTCGAGCGGGATGCTACCGCACGTCACGACCTGCATCGCCACTGGTTCCACATCAAGAGCACAATGCACCAAGATCCGAATGCAAGAAATCGCATCTTTAACATAAAATTCGACTCAATGGATGAGTTTTCATGCAAACTGTTTCCTTGCAAAATCTAATCAAGTTGCAAATCGTTATATCCAAATTTAAAGGTGGTAAGATTAGTTCTCGATTTTATCTATCTCATCTCCGACTTCAAAACGAGATAACGGTAACAAAGATTACCCCGGTGATCTTGACGAAATTGTCGTTGCGAGCGCCATACAGATCGGTGTCAGGGAACTCACGGAGGAAGCTCTCGAGACCCGCGTCCCTCCTTGCCCGGTTCCACCACGCGAGCCCCGCCGTGGCCGCCACCATCGTGGCAGCACACGCCAGCACCACGATGCTCTTCACCGCGATCATCAAGAACACCCCGAGAGTGGCCGTCAGCACGAGCATCAGGAGCACCGCCAGCACCACGGGGGCGGACACCGCGAAGCCGTACTCCCTCCCCGTCCCGACGGAGGTGACCGCGGGGCCGTACGACGACCGCTTCTTCTTGACGAGCTTGCGCGGCGTGCCGCCGCCGGACTGGTCGCCGGCGAGGGCGCCGGAGCGGCGGGCGGAGGAGGAGCCGGAGGCAGGTCCGGAGGTGATGAGGCCGGTAGCCGGGAGGAGCGGGCCGGAGAATGAGGAGGAGGAGGACTTCTTGGCGGGACGAGGGGATGGGAGGACGGCGTCGGTGGCGTCGATGCCGGTGTAGGGAGCGGCGGCGGAGGAGGTGGGTGCGGGCTTCTCCTTGGGCCTCTCCGGCGGGCCGGAGACGAGGAGGCCGCTGGAGAGGCGGTGGGCGGTGGTGGTCGTACGGCTGCCCATCAAATGGAATCTAAGAATGAAATCTTTCTCCTCCACCGACACTAACACCCACACAATGGAGCTCAGGAAGAGAGAGAGAGAGAACTGACAGCACAGACAGATATGCAGTAGAGAGAGAGAGAGAGTATGAGTGACAGAGTGTTTGTCCGGTTGATGGATTTTGGACGAATTATATGTTGATTCTCAAGGAGACTATCTATCATCGCAACCGTCCCTTTTCTTAACCGCCATCTACCCGCCTTTTCCCGTTTTTTTTACTTCTCAATTATTTTATTATTTTATCAATTAATTTTTCCTAATAATTGGAAAAAACATACAAGCGGTCCTATCAAAGCGTCTCATAAACTTTTATTAAAGATAATATTGTATTATGATAAATTATTGAATAAATTACAAAAAAAGTCTCTAGCCTATACGCTCAATTTCAATGTTATACTTGAACTTTAAAACGTAACAATGTGATACTTGAACTTTAAGATTTGTCTCAATATGATCCATCACCATTGAAATTTTAACGGATCATTTTATCTTTCCATTCATAAAATTTCTATAGTTATGTACTGCATTAATACAAATCTTAAAGTTCGGGTATCGCATTGTTACCTTTTAAATTTTAGGTATGGCATTGAAATCAAGGGTATAATTCAAGGACTTTTTTGTAATTTACTTTAAATTATTTGATATAACAGGAAATGAGGAATGGAATCTTTCGTCCAAATGGTAAAGACAAATCTATAAATAGCTTTCTTATGTTTTTTTAAATAGCAAAACATTTAATTTTAAAGTTAAAGATACAATTTCGTTGACTTCAAGAAATATACCATACCGACTTTTTTTTCTAAAACAACGAAAGAGCTTACATCAAGGTTTTAAAAATTAGACTGCATGTTGAATCCGATAGTCTTTTATTTGTTCCAATCGAATCGGACTGTCGATCTGACCCGATTGGATCTATGATGACGTCAGCATGACACCATCATTCTTATTGAGTTAGAAAAAATCGAACCGGGCTTAATTTACCGGTCTGGTCGGTCAAATCTTTCAATAAAATAACATGATTGTTTATTTCAAGCAAAACTCTAAAAAAGTTAGTCATATTTTCTAGCATTATATATGAATACAATATTGTTAATCATTTATTTATAGCTGCTTTTAGAAAATTACTCTCGGAATGTAGTGACACACCTTATATTCTAAAGAAAAGAGGGGCATAACTGATATTGCAGAAGTTAAGAAGTGCACAAGGGATAAAACCCCTATTATTTCATTATTTAAACCTTTATTTTTAAAATTTATCAAACCATCAATACTAGATCAATACGGGTCAATTCGGTCTGACCACCGATCAGACCTGATTTTTTTTATTTTCTTTTTTTGAAATTAATTACATAAAACCGCAGCCTGGCTCATTGAACGGTGTAACTTTCAAGTTAACATCCAAATTTATTTACTTTTTACTGTGATTACTAAATTATTGAGTGGGATATGTGACTACTAAATTATTGAATGGGATATCTTACGTGCTACTTTGTTTGGTAATGTGAAAAATAGGATTTGATTTAAAGTGAAAATCACTTCAAAGAAAGTGATGCAAGTGAAGTGTAGAACTAAACTAAGGAAAGTGGCTAAGATTACAACTTTTTGTGCACATTAGATTAGATTACTATAAGTTCTTATATTTAATTTAAACTCTTCCTTTTGTGATTACCCTCTAAAGACAAAGCTGATGAGGAGCTAATAAAGAGCATCACCCATCTATCATCATCATCTATGATTGATTTTAAGGGACTTTTATACTTATACCCTTTTGAATATTTCATTAACACTTATATCTCTACCTATTTTGCAATTACAATTGTACCCCTATATTCTTACAAAATTCATTATATTATCGTTTCATTAGTGTAGTATAGGGACATAAGAAGGATTGATTGTAAATTTTGTAAAAATACAGAGGCACATATGTAATTGAAAAAAAAACATGGATTTATAATTATAGAACTTCCTAATTTTTATTATATGAGGGAGAAACCATTGTGATGGGCTCTTACCAACCACTACTAGGCTTAACTAAATCGGCCTTAAATGTATGATAATGTCTCGTTATCCCAGATACAGAGACTTTATTCCAAGATAAGCTATCTTAGACAAGTGATCACATCATGATTACATCATCTAGTATGTTTTTATCTATATCAATTGGATTTTGCACTTTTGCTTTTATCAAGTTTTTTCAATTACATAAACACTCATGTATTCGTAAAAAATCATAGTAGTGTAACTCAGTTAGTGTAATATAGGAAAATAGTATAATAACAGAAGGGTAGTACTGTGAATTTTATTGAATATAGAGATACCCGTGTACGTATTTGCAAAAAAGTCAATAGCATAAAGCGGGTATTGGAGAAACCCAGAAGGGCATAAGAGAATAAATCACTTGTTTTTATTAGTCCATTATCCCTCAAATCAATCGAATAAGGATGAGAGATAAGTATTAGCTTATCTCTTATCCAACCTTATTCCTTATCCCCATCCATTATATGAATGATGTAATCATGATGTGACCGCGCTAATCACGAGTTAAGGGGACGAGGTATCTCTAAAAATTGGACAAGAGTCTAGGGGTGTCGACGCAAATCTCCCACGAAGTAAGCAGTACTTCGCCCGGATCAAGATGGACGGTAGATGCCCGCTCGACCACACGAGCTGGACCGTCCCCACACGTGCGGTCCCATAGAACCGCAAGCCTGGTGTGAACCCCACTGCCGACACGTGTCCTCTAGCGGGCAGTCGCGTCGGAACGATTGTTGGGGAAAGTTTTTTTTTTTTTTGGTAAGTAAGTATTTGTATATATTTCAATCAAAAATGGTATACACGTTTGGGTGATAGCCACATTAAAGACAAAACATCAAAACATCAAAACACTCACAGAAAATTGACATCACCAGTAACCGGAATTTGCAAGGTCAAAACCCGAAGGGGAGTGACCAGTGGCAGTGCCAAAGCACGCACGAGAATTACTCCAGCAAGATTTTAAACGTCTGGATAACGAAGTGAATGGTGGAGGAAGGTGGAGAGGAAAGCATCCCAGTCCATCTCCTGTTCCTTTCAAACCAAATGCGCCATATGACAATTGCGAGCATGGGACCAAGCCGCAAGCGGGTAACCTTGTTGGGGTGGCGGGCAATCCATTCAAGAGCAGCCGGGAGAGAAGCCAAACACATGCAATCCATCCAGCAAGATTGTTGGGGAAAGTTGCATCGATATCTTTTCCATCCGACGGTTCGGAAACGGACACGTCCTTTTGTTTTCCGCTGGGTTGATGGGATTTTTACACATGAACCCTCAAATCTTCTCCAATTCATTATAGTCCTGTATCCCCTTCAATTCAAACACATGCCCTTGCCCTTGCGTTGTGGCACAACAGTATATGATGTAAGTTACAATGGATGATGTAATCATTACGTGATACCTAAGTTAAGATAAATTATTCGTAAATAAAGTCCATTTATTTCTAGATATAAGATTGTTTTATGATATCATCAACAAGAACAAAAGTTGCACAATCTTGCAAAGAAAAAAACATGTGATTTTTCAGTACTGCTGTTGCAATACTCACCCAATTAGACCCGTCTGCTACTCTATGATTGAATAGAATAACTTAATCCGATTATCAAAAAATAATATTTAAAATATTATTTTAGTTTTTCACTCTTTTATTTAAAGAAAAGTAAAAGTTAAATATGTATAATCTGATTTTAATTCACCTGGTATTTTTACCTTATTAAATAATGATCATACACACATAAATATAAATATAAATATGATTATATGTATGGTTAAATGAGTATGCTCCCTTGGATTATATAAGAATATGCTCTCACTTTTTTCCATATCTTTTCTTTTTTTTTGAAGTGGAACTAGAGGGGATTTACTTAGAATAAAAAGTGGAACATGTGTTTCAAATTTTGTGTGAAACAAATGTTCCTAATACTTCCATCTGGAGAGAGTCAATTTCAATAATTCTGAGACCGTTAAAATTTGACAGTCTTGGAGGAGATAGACGTCTCGAATTAAGCGAATTTTGAATGTCACCATGATGATATATTGTGATCTAAATTTCACTAAGTTTCATTTTAGAAAAATAAAGAAATACGAGGAAAAAAAGGGTGGAAGCATGCAAGTTACATGCTCACAGGGAGCATACTCCCTTTTCCCTTATATGTAGGGATGCAAACGGTTACGGATATATCCATATCCGATCCATCACCGTATCCGTTTTAAATCAATTTTGACATCCGTATCCATATCCGTTTTAAAATGGATACAGATATGAATATCATTTTGATATCCACAAAAATCCGTATCCGCATCCGTATATCTATTTTTATATATAAATATAGTCATAGGGTTTATTGTTAACAATATATAACATAATTATATACATTCTTTTACTATATTTGTATAATTTTTATGATAAAAACACATTTAGTAAATTTATATCATGTGTTCTATATATTTAAGTTCATTCTATAGAGTATTTTTAACATCACTCGTATACAATCAGTATCTGTTTTACACCCGTATCCGTTTTTTAAGGATATGATAAGGTAGTTTTAATATCCGTCAATATCCGTATCCGCATTCGTATTCAAAAATGGATAAGGACACGGTAATATCTATATCCGTATCCGTCCGTTTGCATCCCTACTTATATGTATTATATATATTATATTTAAAATAACTAAAAACACATAATCGAATATTTCTGATTAGTCACCTAAATACCATTTATTCTTAATCTAGCGATCCTTCCAATGGAATACCGATTTTTGCAACACCATTAGAAGGTGAATATCTCGTAATATTTTGTCAAAAAATAAACATTTGTTGATTCTGCAGGTCTGAAATGACAGAAATGGTGAATTTTCTATTGCATCTTAAAGCATATCACAGGACAAAAGGATGGGTCAGTCAAATTTGTATGAAAAGGCAGGACCTAAGTTCGACAACATATGCATGTCAAACAAGAACACAAACGACCGAACCAGACCACTTCAAGGTGTTCCAGGCTGTATAATGGAACACTGATGCACAGGAAAACAATGGATTTTCATAAATGATAATAAAAAAAGCAGTCGGAAAGGAAAATCCGATACAAATGCACCAGTATGTCATACAACATCTCTACAACAACTTCTTTCTCGAAAAATCGCAAAGCGAAGAACATTCAGGTAGCGCGTTTCCAAATGGTTACAAGGAGATGTGGAATGCTGTGTTTTCACAATTATAGCAAAATCCACAGGGAAAAAATCTCAGAATGGAACATCACCCTCTGGCATATCCCAGTTGTCATCTCCATCCTCGGATTTCTTCGCACCAGCCTCTGAATTGCTAGCTGCTGACGATGACGCCGATTGAAATCTTGGACCCAACCTCCTGCAATCAATGAAAAGAGTTTGTGTTATGTAAGTTGCCTTTGGGACATGTATTGTGCAATGCAAGTAACCTCTGTCGTCTACAAACAGTGAAACAGCAACTAAAGAACATCACCTAGTTTATATCCATAAGGACCATAACTACATCCTAAATTCTTCGAACTGCGGTACCAACCAACATCTAGGAACTTCTACTGTATGTCAAGTCCTTAAATCTCAGAAAGTATTGACCAAGTATCCAAGACAGAAGTAGATGGAACATGCATAGCCCCACCTGCATTATGGTGGCCAAATGGATCTAGAACTCCGTCCGAGTTCACCTTTCCATTTGCCGTGCATTTATATTGAAAGGGATGCATGCAGGCACATGAATGTTATTCATCAAGTAGCTCTTCGAAGCTTTTTTAGTTCATTTTATAGAAAGTAAATAGAAAAGGAATGACTACAGTTTCTACCTATCGTCAGGAAAGACGAATGGATACATGGCACCTAAAACCATACTGTGTTTAAACTCAATTAAGATTTTTCTTCCCCTCTGATTTCAGTCAGCGCTACGAATCAACCATGCATAGGAAGTTCTAATCATGCGCTGTGTACCAAAATAAAATAGTTTCGGATGTCATCAGTAACAAAGTAAAAGTTCCTACCTTTGAGTAATCATCCTTTTAACTCTAGAAAACCGATATGCAAATTAACATCTCCTACCCGATATATTTATCAAATTCTTGATTATTAGCTCTTGTACAGTTAAGTGATGATCTCTTCCTATTGAACGAAGTAGCCCAACTCACGCGACTCAAGTAAAAAAAATCAACACAAGTTAAAAATAAGCTCCAATAACCACATATTCTCCAGCCACTAGAGATCTAAAGTCTAACAAAATTTCGAGCATGAAATTTTGTGCAACTTTGTTTCAGTAAAAAGTACTGTAGAGGTGATCTCATCCTCAAGAAACTTCTACGGATCAAAAACCTCATTTTTTTTCTTCTTTTATAGCCCGAGAAAACATACCCAAATCCAGGGCTCAAGGGTGGAAGCCCGAGTGCTCAATCCTCAAACCAGTTGTGGCTTACACATTTAATTTCCCTAAAGCAGCACATTCAGAAATATGCATAGAGGAATTTAGTCCGAAATTTATACGAGCAGGAATAAGAATCAAGTAGAGGTTTTTTGTATCATGACCAAACTAACATGGAATGGACTTGTAAATAAATCATAGTTCAGTTCAGGTCATTCGCCACTTCAAAGGATCAACTTGAAACACGACAACTACACCATTCTAATTAGAAGGGTGTGAGATAATGCATTTATCATTTTGATCTAAGCATTTTCCAAAATTTAATTGATGGTTGCAAGTAGAACCATTCAATATTAGAACTGAAGAAGAGATTATCTGCACAGAAATTTGCGCTGAAAGCTACATAATATATGATATTTATGCTCAATGTACAACTGTGGAAGCACTAGTGCACTTTTATATGGAGGTGGATCATGACAAGAGTGTGTGATAAAGAACTCTGAAAATATGCAGTGAAGTCGTATAAATGACGATCTATCCATTAACCATTAACATGAGTAGCATACTACCATGTCTCCACATACTCGGACTCCACATGTCAGAGCATGTGTGATAAAGAACTCTGTAAACAGCGGAGTTAATGTGACAGACTCAACTAATGATACGGACGCCACACCGTCGGACATCAAAGCCTGAGACCAAGATTGATAATCATCCAGGTTCTTTAGAAGAAAAAATGGAACATTTGCAACTCTCAAGCTCAAGGAGTATTTAAATATCTCAAAGTTTTAAGAGAGGCCCATCCATCCATCCCTAATCATGAACATGAGTAGCAGGTTTCTATCCACGAGCAGATGTTACTGTTATGGACTCCTCATCCTTGCACATCTAAGCCTGACACAAGATTGATAATCACCAGGCTGGCATTAAGAAGTTAAAAGGGAACATACACCACTCTCAAGCTCAAGAAATCTTCAAATATATCTCAAAGTTTTGAGAGTGACCCATCCACCAGCATCTCAAGGATTACTTTAAGATCAACTTCCTACACCTCCAATTTAAGAAAACTGTCAGCTGATGGTTCATTTTGTTGTCTTCACTAAAAAGAGGGCAAACTGTCAATCATGAAAGAGGCATTTTAACAGATGACATACGTGCTTTCATACGTTTGAATGCCGACATAACTTCATATCAATCGGAAAGCAACTGAACAACCAAGATTATCTCAATTTAAAGTCCTCTTATGATAAGTAAGTATCTTAAGATGGAGCATAGATCCATAGGGGAGTCGAAGAATTTCTCATAATTGCCTCCTCTAGTTCAAACGTCACACCTCACAATGTCAACCTCTAAGAGTGGATTGAAGGCATTCTTTTTCTTTCCTGTCCAATCCCCAACAACCCTACAATTGCCTCAAGTTTTTTAATCGTCTCCAGCTGTTTCTCCTTGTTTTCCAAAAACGGCAGTTGATATAGCTCAGGAGGCGCTTTGAGACGAACCCACATGAAACCACAGATGAAAATTATAAGAGCATAAGAAAAGGTTGGATTTTGAGACGAACCCACAAATACCACAGTTGGAAACATGGAAGAAAAGCAAAGGATACGTCGAGAATCGGCGAAATTACCTTCTGCGGTTCCTCCTGCTGGCCTCTCGGGCCTTGCGCTTCTTCTCCTCCTGCTTGTTCTCGAAGAACCTGCGCCGCTTGCACTCCTGGATGACGCCCGCCCTGGACACCTCGCGGCGGAAGCGGCGGAGAAGGACTTCCTCGGGCTCATCCTCGCCGACGACGATCTGGACGTTGTAGCCCAAGGTGTGGCAGAGGAAAGGGGGAGCGGAGGAGCGGAGAGGGGTGACGGCAGGGAGTGGGTGGAGAGGGGGAGAGGCGGTGGAGAAGGGGCGGTGGGATGGAGAGGGAAGGCGGGCGAGGGAGAAGGGGACGTGGAGGAGGTGAGGTGAGGAGGAGGTGGCCATTGTTGCTGTTAGAGAGAGGTGGGGGGAGAGAGAGAGAGAGAGAAACAGAGGATGCTGATGATAAATCTTATCCCTCTATCCAATAACACTGAAGTGAAGGGATGGGGTTTTCTTAGCTGAGAAAGAAGAGCTCCACATTACAAATTTCATTTCATTTAAAAGTTGATGACAACCTTACTCAAATACTATGCTCTTCTCCATTTCATTTAAAAGTTGATGACAACCTTATCCAGATACTATTCTCTTCTCCAAAAACACACACATGCATACTATTCCTTAAGAAAGAAAAAAAAAACTAAAACCTTCTTGTTGGAACAAGATTGTAAAAGTCGATTATCGATTGGGTTATTAACAAAGAATTAATCCGCAATCGAGTGACTAAATGAATTTAGTTGAATTTTAGATGGTTTTTTTTTACATTTTCTATATTATCTAATAAGTTTTAGGTGAGCGTGGTTTGACTTGGCTTACGAATCTATTCAATTTATTTGGCGAAGCAAGAAAATGCCTGAAGATTGGAGGAGGAGTATCGTGGTGCCTCTGTATAAGAACAAAGGAGACATTCAAAATTTTTCAAATTACAGAGGTATCAAGCTGATGAGTCACACTATGAAAATTTGGGAACGTGTGATCGAAAGAAGGTTGAGGCAAGTTTCCCAAGTAAAAGAAAATCAATTCGGATTCATGCCAGGTCGCTCAACTATTGAAGCCATCCATTTGCTGAGGAGAACAATGGAGATTTATAGAGCTAAAAGGAAGAATCTCCATATGATCTTTATTGATTTGGAGAAGGCTTATGATTCCGTCCCACGAGAGATACTGTGGAGAGTTTTGGAGAAGAGACAAGTACCTGTCCTATACATTAATCTCATAAAGGATATGTATGATAGGGCTTTATCTTGTGTAAGAACCCCGACAGGGAAGACTGACTATTTTGATATCAACATTGGTTTACATCAAGGTTCAGCTTTGAGTCCATTTCTTTTTTACTTTGATTATGGACGAGTTGACAAGTCACATTCAGGATGAGTTACCTTGGTGTATGTTATTTGCTGATGATATTGTGTTGATTGACGAGACTAGAGATGGAGTAAATGAGAAGCTTGAGGTTTGGAGACATGCATTGGAGACTAAAGGTTTTCGTATAAGTAGGGCTAAGACGGAATATATGGAATGCACTTTTGATGGAAGCAATGGTGAAGGAATCGAGGTGAAGATTGGTGACGATAACATTCAAAAGAGAGATTCTTTTAGATATCTGGGATCTATTTTGCAACATGATGGGGAAATTGATGGAGATGTTACTAATAGAATAAATGCAGGCTGGCTAAAGTGGAGAGGAGCCTCCGCTGTTCTCTGTGATAAGAAAATTCCTTTAAAAATTAAAGGAAAGTTTTACAAAGCAGCCGTGATACCTGCTATGCTTTATGGTTCTGAATGTTGGCCTGTGAACCATAGACATGTGCAGAGAATGGCTGTAGCAGAAATGAAAATGCTAAGATGGATGTGTGGACATACACGTAAAGATCGGATTCGAAATGATGCAATCAGAAATAAAGTTGGTGCAGCTCCGATCGAGGATAAGATGCGAGAAAACCGCTTAAGATGGTTTGGTCATTTGCAAAGAAGGTCAACTGATGCACCGGTTAGGAGATGCGAGTGTTGGGATGTTGAGCCGGCTAAGAGAGGGCGAGGACGGCCCAAAAAGTGTTGGAAAGAGACTATACGAAGGGATCTTAGTTTTTTGGATATAAGTCCGAGATTGACCCAAGATAGATCTGAATGGAGGCGAAGAATCCATGTAGCCGACCCTACTTAATTGTGGGAAAAGGCTTTGTTGTTGTTGTTGTTGTTCTATATTATCTAATAAAATGAATGAAATAATTGAATTCCAAACGAAGATTAAACATCTTAAATTATGTTTCTTTAAAATAAGAAGAAAAAAAACAGTCCGACAAATAAACCAGGCCTTTTAGTCAACCGACCGACTAAGGAATGAATTGGTTTTAGTCGAGTTGGTCGCCCCAGTTGGCTAAACGTACCCGACTAAATTGCTTATCTTTGCAAGCTTGGATTTGAAAAAGAGAAGGCTTTTGAAATATGATAATGATAATCTTTTTTCGTGAATATTGAGTCACTATAAGATAGTCGAAAATGTAATCGGATATCACAAAGTATGAGAGTGAGGTATGAGTGGTGGGAAGTACTACTTGACAACTTGGGCTTAAGCGTTTTGGGTGGTTGTCAACATGTTCATTTAGGCATGAACTCAACAAGTTGTCGAGGTAGTTTTCTCCGTTAACATGTTGGGGACCTAAGCCAGGGACGTTATTGAAACGAAGAAAATATTCTTTAATGGAATGTCTCTAATCTTTGGTGCTTTGATAAAGAGCTTAAAAACTTCATTTTTCTTCTACAACACTGAGATGCTTGCAAATTTAGGTATGAAAAGTAAGTTCATTGAGATGAAAATAGGAATTTGAGAGTACCTATAATCAAGTAGAAATTATAAAATTAGTAAGGGATTTAGAAATGTTTTTTTAATTTTCGCAGCTATCTTTCCACATGTAACAAGAAATTATAATATGGATGAAAATGAATATGGATATACTCATATCCAAGTCATTGTCATATTTACTTCGTATAGTTTCTAGGGTACGCATTCATATCGATTTTGAAGTAGATATTGATTTGGATATCACTTTGAAATTCATAAATTTTCAAATTTGTACTTGTAAATTCATTTAAGTATATGGATATAGATATAGATTTTTTAAAATTCACATTATTTATTGCAAAAGGATTCTGAGAGAGATAAAAGCTATAATATGTAGTTTTAACATTTAAACAAAAGACATCATATAGCTGGGTTTACCTAAACCACAAGACTTTTCAAAGAGTATGCCGAACCTAATACTAGAAGGAGAATAACCATCAAAAGCATAAGATTTAGGGTGTACTAGATTGGCTCAATCCAGTCCAAAATCTCAAGGGCTAAAGTAGATGTTAGAGAAGAGATTTTACAAGTAAGAATCATTACAGTAGTTTGTCATCCATTAAATGCATGTTCACATCTTGACTTCTGAATTTCCATAACCTGGCTTCTTCATTGTATTTATATAAATATTATGAAATTAATATATTAGATACATTTATTTTATGTGTAAATCATCCTCACTGCAAGAAACTGGACTTAAGGCAACGAATAATTTGAATATTCGTTGTCATATATTCCGATGTTAAAGATATAACAACGAATATTATTTGTTTCCAAATCATCTTTTGTACTTGTAATTAGCAACGAATATCATATTCATTGTTAAATGTTCATATAACAATAATTTTTTCGTTGAATTATTCGTTAAAATTCAAATTAATCGTTGTCAAATTTAGCAACGATTAGAAGAAAATGGCAACGAATAACCGTTGTTATATGATTCATTACGAGGAACATAACAACGAATACCATTATTTGTTACGAATTTAAAGAAGTAAGCAACGAATAATATTCGTTGTTATATATTTAACTACGGAAGATATGGCAACGAATATTAAATTATTAGTTGCATTAGGCCACTTTTCTTGTAGTGATAATGGAGCTAATCTATAAAGTATTTCTACGTTTATTTATATCAATGTGATTAGTATTTGTTGTTTATTCGTATCTATTTTTAGGTATATGGTGATATATTTTTCATATTGTCCAATATTTGTGTCTGCATTAGTATTCATATCTAAATATTTTCACCTCTAAAAGGTAGATTGCATCAAATAGGAATTATACTTCTTGGATGGCTAGGGAGTAAAGTATTGCAAGTGAACAATTGTTCTTTAAAGAAGGTTGTTTGAACCAAAATATGATGAAGTCATAATCGTTGTTCTTGGCCAATCCAAAGAGGATGCGACAAAAAGTTTTGAGGAAATGGATGCGCATTGTGATAACATTTTTTTATAGAAACAGTTTAAAAAACTTTAACTGGGATAACACATTTTTAGTTTATTTTTATGATGACTATGAGCAATTTCTCTAATGATTTTGCATCAAAGGTTTGTATATCCTTTTGAATTTCCAAAGGAATTTTCCAATTAAGGTTATGTTTAATTTAAAAATAAAATCTCAGATCACTCTGAATATTTTGTTTTGTCAATACAACTAAGGGATCGTTTGGTTGCTGGTGTACATCGGTGTACACTGGCCCACCCCTCGTTCGAAACCTCCCAACGTGGGTTGGGATTACTTGTATTGACCCTATAATTTCTTTAGTATAATATTTTTTAACTATATTCAAATAAAATTATTAACATAAAAAATATATTATAATTATTAAAAAAGTTAATATAACACATAATCAATGTTACATCACATCACAATTATTATTCCAACCCTCCCAACCCTCCAAACAACTACTATTCACAGGGGTTACCCAAAAACCCAACCCAGTTACCAAACATGCCCTAAGAGTAAGAAACGACGATGGAGGTATGTAGTTGACATATGGACGAAGTTGTTCTTGAAACTGTTTGGCAATTGGGTTGGGTTGGGGTATCCTCTTGTGAATAGTAATTGTTTGGATAGTTGGGAGTGTTGAAATGATAAATGTGGTGTGATGTAGCATTAATTGTGTGTTATAATAGCTTTTTAATGATTATAATATGTTTTATATTAAATTTTTATTTGAACGTGGTTAAAAATATTATAATAAAGAAATTGTACGGTACATACAACTAATTCCAACTTAGGAATGTAGGGATAGAGGAAGAGGTATGCCTGGTTACCTCGGGGTAACCTGGAAACCAAACATACCCTTGGGTTCAAAAATAAATGTAAGAACAGTGAAACGAAAACAAAAGTCTCATTGAACCTAACTTTAATCATCCTTTCTCTTTTGTTTTTACTTATTATTTATAGGAGGAGAGGAGATGGTAGCAGTTCCATCTCATAGATAATTAATCCTAAATTCATGTACTTTATACTTGCATTTTGGATTAAAATCATTGATAAATGCATGTAATTATCACTGAACATAACGATATTATTTAAGCAATTTCATGAATAAGAACTTGATATTAAACTCAAAAACAAATAAAAACAGAATAATAGAAAAATGGAAAAAGAAAAGAGAAAGAGAAACCAAAGAAGGATGTATCTCAATTCTATATGGTTTTACTTGATAGAGAAAAGTAAAGATAAATAGGATTATAAATACTAATTATGATCTTAATCAGATGCCAAATCAGACTTACTTTATCGTTAAACAAATAAGTGCTAAAAGAATGACAAATCTAGAAATAACTCTCATATTTCATGTATATATTGTGTATAAACTTTGAACTAACACAATATGAAGAAACAAGGCTTTACACAACTCAATCTAGACATAACTAGAATACAATTGATGAATTTGAACTATAGTGGAAAACTTCACCATAAGAAAATCATCTCAAAGATTATACTTTCTATTCTTTATCAACATTAGTCATTGCTTATAATGTGTATAACAATATGCCCCCATTTCTATATCATTATACACATACAAATAAGCCTTTAAGGACGAACTATCCTCGGTAGTACCAAAAAACTATTGTCATTCAATAGTTATCTCGACAATCATGCGTACAACCATTGACGATAAACGAAATTATCGTCGACAGTTTGTCACCCATCGTCGATACATGGAAACAACCGATGCATCGATGGGTACCTGAAAATGTTGAAAACATACACCGATTTTAAGAAGGAAGAGTTATGTGCTTGGTCGTTGTAACTAATGAAATCGATTTTCAAATAAGAATTTAGGTTATACCCCTAAATTGATGTACAATGGCAAGTCAGAGTGTTGAATCATGGAGGCAGAAAATATTCTTATATTTGATTTTGGATCAATGTAATGTATCTAATCAATGTGAAAATTGACCTCTATCATGCGGTGCAAAAATGCAACATGAAGTATTTTTTATCTTTTTGATTTTGATAAAGATGAGAAAGCCAATATTAGTCAAACTAAAAATATAGGGTGATGTGTGTGATAAATTTAACATTTTGCAATTTTTTTAATTTTTGGAAATGAGGTGAATTGATTTTAAAAATAGTGCGAAGGATCCTGAATTGTAGTACTTGAATTTTTAAGTTTAAACGTTCACCGGAAATTTTCAATTAATCACCATAAATAAATAATTTTAAAGGCGCAGTGATATTTTTAATTTTTAAAAATGTGGCGTTGTGATCCAATATAAAATTAATCAAGCAATTTTCAAAATGAATTATTCAGAGCATATAGACCAATGATTGCCATTATTAATTGCCCGAACCAAAAGTTTTTATAGACAATTCTGTGAATATATATTTTTTGTAATTTTCAGAGACCAAAGTAATTTAAAAATGAATTAAATGGCTTAGACGTTGGTGTCAATCAACAATGCATAACTGATTTAATTTGTATCCAGTAAATCTCTTTCATTTTCTCTATGGATAGAGCACCAATTAAGCTTCAGAATGATATAAATTTCATCAGAAATTCACACATGGATTATGAGTGCTTGTTTTGAACGGCTTGATGATGATATTGGGTTTGAAAGGTTTTCAGTTGGTTCTACAGGAGTTGGTACAGAAAGATGAAGTCATGGTTCATCGTAGATGACAGGATCATTCGAGAGTAGATGTAACACCCCAACCCCAAACATAGTGTTATATCTAAAACTCACGAAGTGTGGGCGTGGTTTATAAGTGATGGGAACTACTACTTGACAACTTGGGCTTAAGCATTTTAGGTGGTTGCCAACGGGTCCATCTGGGCTCGTACCCAACAAGTTGTCAAGGTCGGTTTTCCTCGATAACGGACCGGGGACCTAAGCCCGAGACATTACAGTAGAACTCGGGTTTGGTTAATGATGAGCATCCAATGGCTAGAGATTTTTATAGGTTTGGCTAAGGTGAAGTTAGGGCATTGTAATGGGTTTTGATTGCTTAGGGTGTCATCAGATCTTCGAGTATCGGATGACTTGTACAGAAGAATGAGATGAAGAAGGAAGAAAAAGGGAGCAAGAAATAAATGAGGCGAAGTTGACCGAGCAAGTCAACCTGCCAGGAGCTTGCAGATCACTAGGTCCGGCTCTTGGTTGATGGGTACGGATCTCCTATGGAGACGGGTGGGTCGAAGGTGGACGCACATAATAGATAGGACCAGGTTTGTTGCAGAGGAAAAGAGATGATGATTAGGAGAGAGAATGCGTGAAGATGAGGAGAGAGGAAGTGTTGACCGAGGGGTCCACATTCCTGGAATGTGAGGACCAATGGGCATCTAGCCCTTGATCTGATGTAGCTTATGCATATATTACATGTATACATATAATTAGATACATATTAATTGTATATTTTATCAATTTTGGGGATAATTTATTATTGATAAGTATATTCTTGTGAAATTTTTAGAATTTTACTTTCAGTTCTTAATAAGTACTCATTTGTTTAATATAGGTAGCTAAACGTGTATATTGATTTCTTGATTTTATTAAAATTAATAAACTTTAATTTGATGATTATTCTATTTACATAATGTAAAATATATAAAACAAAAGTGAAAAAATAAGTTAATAACAATAGCTAACATATATGGGGTTAAAAATTGGTAAACACTGCACATATATGGTATATGCCTCAAAATTGAACTTTTTCATATTAGCTTTGATTTTAATGAAATCATTTTTATTGGATATTTATTTTTTTAAGTTAAACATTGAAAGTGAGCTTGGTAAATTTGGTATTCATACGGAATGGGATTTCAACCGGAAATTTGGACATTACAGATTGTAAGATTGTTCCAGTTCAAGATTTAAGTATATATTTAATTTAAAACTATCATAAATTTCTAGAGAAAATTAAATGTTAGAGAAAGTTACAAACTAATCGAAGTTAGTAGAAATTCTAAAGAAAATTAATATAGAAATTTGCACAATATATACAAAGTTATTTTGAGCATTATTTTATGTACGAAATTCAAGTTCGTTGAAATGGCTGACTAAGTTGTTAATTAACTGGGGGATGGCCGAGTCAACTAGAGCTAATCGATCTTTAGTTAGCCAATGTACTAAAAGGCCCATTTACTCGATTGAGTAAGCTTATTATTTGATCAATTTTTGAGGTTTCTTGTTTTTTAAAAGAAAACTTAATCTAAAATGCTTATTGTGCTTAATGTTCGATTGGAATTGCATTATTCATTTTATTCATTAGGATAATATATAAAATGTATAACAATAAACAAATATATAAGAATATATGTATATAAAATAATTTGTATTTTTTTGATAATTAAAAAAAATACAAAATTGACTAAAATTTGTTTAAATTCATTTAGACGTCGGATTGTTGATTAATGCTTAGTCTATGACCTGACCGATCGAGTACCAATTACTAACTTTTACAATCATGACAAGATTATTCTTTTTGAAATTTCTCGTTATTTTCATCTCTCCCTACTCTAATATTAGTCAACCGGTCCCTTATCATCTCAATTTTTGGTATTAGGATCGAATTTGTACATATATATATACATATTTATGACATTTCTTTTGCTTTCTTCCTTTATTATTTTATTTTATTAAAAATAGTGTTAATAACGCTTTATTCATAAGCATGATTTTGTTAAGAAATAGATTTTAATGCATATTTACATGTGTTATCCTTTAGATTTTAGACGAAATGAAAGAATGAAGAAGAATATATAATACGGGACTCATCAGTACTGCAAACATCGTCCTATATGCAGCCACGACGGTTAGCAACTGTTGATGGCAGTAATCGAGGCATTGACACTAGTCTTAAATTATTAACGAGGATCGTATTCTGTGGACTGCCCCTGCTGTGGCGCAGGGGATCCGTCGAATGGAGAATGGACGGACCTGATAGGAGGCCCACTATCCCCGGCCCCCTATCAGAGGCCATCCATTCCCCATCCGACGATCCCCTGCGCTATAGCAGGGGTCGTCTACTGCAGACGATCTGTCCCTAAATGGATCCGTTGGCAACCACCCAAAATTCTTAGCCCAAGTTGTCAAGTAGTAATCCCCACCACTTATAACCCACACCCACACTTCGTGACTTTTAGTTGTGGCACTATGTTTGAAGGTATGGGTGTTATAACACATTTGTAACGTCCCGGGCTTAAGTCCCCGGTCTGTTATCGAGGAAAACTGGCCCTGACAACTTGTTGAAATCGGACCCAATGGATCTGTTGACAATCACCCAAAATGCTTATGCTCAAGTTGTCAAGTAGTAGTCCCTACTACTTATAACCCACTCTCACACTTTTTGAGTTTTAGATGTGGGACTATCTTTGGTGGTAAGGGGGAGGTTGTAACACCCATACCCTCAAATATAGTACATCATCTAAAAGTCAGAAAGTGTGAGAGTGGGTTATAAGTGGCGAAGACTACTACGTGACAATTTGAGCTTAAGCATTATCGGTGAATGCCAACGGGTCCATTTGGATTCGAACCCAATGATAAATACAGATTTCAGAGCGGTTATATTGACTCACAAGGCGAATCAACAGTCGATGCCTAGACCACTACAAAATTCTGTATTTAATCAACAATTAACCCACACTATAGATCAAAGAAATAGAAATAAATGTGGAGTTAAAAATTATTTTTAACTATGCACAAAATGTATAGCAAGCAAGTATGCAGAGAGTTCGAACACAGGGAGCAAACAGGGTAATTCAAATAAATGTGTATGAGTGAAAGTGTGTGGTGTCTACACTAAGCAAGCAAGCAAAGATTTTTTGTGGGTTTTCAATTTTTAATTATTTTTTTAATTTAATTTTTAATTTTGTATTTTGATTTTTAATTTTCTGATTTTTTATAATTTTATATTTTATATATTTTTTTATATTGGAAAATCAAGACAATGTAATAAAAGAGAAGATAGAATATTAATAAAAATATGCAAAAATAACAAAAAATTTATAAATAAATTCTTTTTGGTATTTTTATGGTTTTCTACTGTTTTTGTGATTTTTGGATATTTTTCAAACTATTTTTGGTATTTTTAAACACTAAAATAAATCAAAACAGTGGACAAGGTACTGGCTGGAGATAAAATGAGAATTAAAAATAACAAATAGCCACAAAAATTTTCCACACCATTTTTGAAATAAAGATAATAACATATAGAGGAAACAGGAACTGAGTTTATATTTTTCTGAGTTTTCTTTGATTTTATATATTTTTTTGAAGTTTTTGAGTCTTTTTGAATTTTTATGGTTTTTCTTTTGAGATTTGTAGTGATTTTTCGTTTGACACTAAAATATGATAAAATAGACAGTAGGGAATTTTTTTGGAATTTTTTGAGGTCTTTTAATATTTTTTTGGTATTTTCTAAGCTAGACAGTGAATAAAAAGCAAGTTTTTGATTTTTAATAAATATTAAAATGAAAGAAAATCAAAAACTAAAAATATAGCGTTAAAGATCAAGCACACAGTAGCTTAAGTTCAATTTTTGAGAATTTTTGGAATTAAAATGTACCCTAATTAAATCAAGCAAGCACACAAAGATATCACAGCCTGGTAGGGGTATAAGTGCAAATATTCAAAAGTTCAGGGGCATACATGCAATTTTTCACAAAATATTGAACTGAATATTCAATTTCCAGGACCAAACATAAATTCCAAAAGCCGCCGGGGTGTCGGCGCAAAATACCCACCAGGGCGCGTGACTTGCACGCGCCTGGCGAGGACTGAAAAGTAATTTTCAAAAACCCGAGGGCTTACATGCAATTTCTCCAAAAAATATAACACTTAATATAAAGGTTCTGGTACTAAAATGAAATACTAAAAAGACCGAGGGCCTCAGTGCAAAAAGCCCGCACCTCACGTGTACAGGTCACGTGAGGTGACGTGGCGGAGGACCTATATGTAAATACTAAAAGCTCGAGGGCCTTTTTGCAAAATTTACAAAATATATAAACTACGAATAAAAGTTTTGGAACTAAAACAAAATTACAAAAGTGGCGAGGGTTTAAGCGCAAAATATCCTCGATGCGCGATCCAACGGCGGATGATCTTCACTTAACCACGTGGCGTGGATCTGATGGTCGACGACGCTTCGCGTGGACGGCAGAGATTAGATCGTCGGACGACGATCGGACGGTGGCGACGTGGCGCGATCCAACGGATGCTACTCTACCTGGGGGAGCTCCTCGATCCGACGGCTGGGAGGCTAGGACCAAGAACACGTCGGACGCCGGCGAGGGCGAGCTTCGACGCGCGAGATCTCCGTCCTCCGGCGATGGCAGGGCTTCAAAATGGACGTGGAATGTCCTGAGGTCCTCCTCTTCCTCCTGGAGTCGTCAAAATTCCACTGCGAGGGTCGTGGAGCTCGCTGGTGGCTGGCGGAGCTGGGGAGCTTCGATAGCTCCGGCGAGCTTCCAAAATCGACTCCAGGCGCGAGTCAACGGGCTTTGACCTGCAAAAAAGGATTAGGAGGTCCAGGGCAAAATGCCTGGACCTCTGGATGGGCGTGAAGGTGCGTGAAGCGATGCGGCGGTGGTTGGTCGGAGTTGCGCTCCGGCCAAGAGATGGAATTGGGCGGATGACGCGACGATTCCCTAGATTTCTAGAGGGGTTTTGTTCCTAAGACTAAGGCTAACCTATTAGGCGAAAAATAAATGGATGAAGGGGCCCTCGATGGCCGGAGCCAGAGGGAGAATGGTACCTCGACCGCCGGTCTTGCGGGAGGTGACTGAGACGCCCTCGACCTCGGGCACCTTAGCTGACGACCTCGCGATGGAGCTGTCACCTCCAGGGAGCTCAGGAGCGCAAGAAGGTGGAGAGGGATGGACCAAGGGGACTCAAAAAATCAAAGGAAGGTCGGGCTCCACTCTTATGTGATTTGACTAAGGGTGACAGGAGCTCAAAGACCAAGGCGCATCGAGCGCCACAGTGATCCATTCCTCGAGATGATCATCAGGCGAGCAAGAGGGACAATCGAGGAGAAAAAGTTGTCAAGTCATCGACATGAGATGGTGCAAGGAGAAACCTCGAAAAATCCGCAAACATAGGGCCAAACGAGGCTCTGACGACGACACATGGGGAAGGACGGCCAGTTGACCTGGGTCAACTGGGACCGTCTCCTGATTGGTCCACGTGGACCAATCAGGAAAAATCCCTGCTAAATATTTTGTAAATTTATTTAAAAATAGAAAAATGCTGAATTAAATGATGGTTATAAAATGAAAAATATTCGTTATTTTATGTAGTATTTTATTGTGATTTTTAATTTATTTTATGAGGTATATTTTCATGAGTTTACTTTTTAGCCCTATATAGGTATAATACCTATGTGTTTTAGTCTTTATTTTTATTCTGTGTATTTTAATTTTATTATTTTTATTCATTATTTTCTAAAATCATAAAATACTTTTATATACACAAATATATTTTGTTTTATTTTTCTGATGTATTTTGTACATTAAATAAAATATAAGTAGATATTGTATAGGTATGGGTATATATAGTTTACCTATGTATCAAATATGTAAGTATTTTATTTTGAATTTTCTTTAGGTTTTTATTCCAATTTTAATGTACATAATTATTATAAGTATTATTTAAAAAATTATAAAAATATAAAAATACAAAAATAATGAATAAATAATAAATTGAATATTTTAATCTGTACAATTATACAATGAGGGTCCAAAACTCATCTTTCAAATCGTAGCTCCGCCAAATGCGAAACCACCTCCATTAAATGTCTTATTTTATTCTATATACAATTAAAGGTGAGTTTGATGCATTTGGAGTTGTCAGTTGTGAGATACGGGTCTGGGAAGTTGGGATTCTGGATTTTTATTTAGATCATAACATTTTACATGTACATTATTTTTGACTGAAATAAAATTTATATTTTTCTTTATTAAATTATCTACAACTTTCATGTACAAAGTTTCTTTATTTGATGTATAAAAAGTGGAACCAAAAATAGGTCCCAAAATGAATAAAGAATAAATTAATAAATATAGGTATTTGACCCTTATCTCCCCCTACTTTATTCCTTGTCGACCTATTCATCAAGATGCCTAGGTCTCGGGGTTTTGGGTCTTAAAATATTTACAATATTTTATTCTTTTTCTTTTCTTTTATTTATTCTATAATTTTGGCTTTAATTATAGTATTTTATACACTAATGGAGTGCACATGCATGAATGCTAAGATGCTATATTTAAGGCTATTTACAGGCATTTGCTAGGGTTTTTGATGCCAAAATGATAGAATAAAGATGATGAAATGTGGATTCATCATCCCCCTATACTTTACCTTTGTTAGTCCCTAGCAAACACTTATGCAATAAGTGCAAAAAAAGAACAAGAAAGAAAAGAAAAAGAAGAACTTGGATTTAATTTGATTATCAAACTTGTCTTCACAAAATCAAAGTTTGGAGCTTAAGTCGGACCTTTGGAATTTTAGTGTGGGCGGAACCTTAGTGAGAACCGTGTTTGAAATTCAACAGTCCTTGAGAATCCCAAAACTCTGTCCAAGTCTCCTCAATAGCCAGGTCAGAAATACTTCAACTCATACGCAAACTCTTACGACTATGAATCTGACTCGTACAGTGTAAGTGATGGTGGCTCTCCCCAACTAGAATGACAAAGAGACAGACTTCTCCAGTACAACAACCCAATGATTCTCCAATCCAATGACTCCATCCTCAAGGAGCGGGGTATTCCCTTCTAAGTTCAAGTGGCAACCAGCTCAAGAGGAGGGGGTGAAGAGAAGAATGGACGGTAGCCAGTGTAGCTACCTATCCTGGGATGCAAGACCAGTGTAGTCAAGTCATCCTGCTGTAGGCTCACATGATATGACTTTGGAACTCAAGCTTGCTTATTGGCTTTACAACATTTGTACATACTTGCAAGCTTTTTATTTTTGTACATGCCTGAACATTTTTTTTTGAAATATTATACAGCAGCATTTACATAAGGAGTTTTTCCTCTTGAGCCAGTAGACTATCCCTCTTTTGAAGCTTTATCGCAACCCACAGCCTCCTGTCTTTAGACTTCCTTATTATTGAATGGGTTGGGGTGCACTTCCCTCCCTAGAGGAGGACAAATGTTTCCACTTGTGTGCGTCTCATACCGGCAAATCCAATCCCCTCACCACTCCAACTGAGTTGAGCCATGTGAAAGGTGCAGGTGTCCAAGTTAGGTCATTATCAACAAGAGTCGTGCGTGTGCTCTGAAATACTCTACTTAGGCAGTCAAGAATCCATTGAACTAAGTCCCGTGATCCTCAAAGAATTAAGTCAACTAGACCTGAAGTACCTCAAACCCAGTTCCTATAAGGTTCCTGTTATTAGGTAGATTTTAAGGTCCAATCGAGCTCCAATCTTCAGATTTTACTTAGACTCGTTTAACTATCAAACTCAATCCGAAAAATGCGAATGCTATGCAAATGATATGCAGAATGCAGAAAATCTTTTTGTGATGCAATTTTCAAGATTTTGAACTTTTTATGGATTTTTGAAAAGATGACGATGCATATGCATTTTTTTGTATTTTTCAAAAAGATTTTTTCCAATGTTTTTGGATTTTACTTTTGCAAATGTTTTTGGGATTTTTGAAAACAAAAAGTTTTTGACTGAAAATAAGGTTAAAAATATGTACACAGGAGTGCTTCTTATATCTACAAGAAGTGGATTTTAAGAATTTACAAGGGTAAGTGATCAATTTTATAAGTATATATAGTGGATTTTGGTGTGATGCAAATGTTCCTCAAACTTATTTGACACAAGCTTTTTCACACAATTTTTGAAAACTATAGTCCAAAATAATTTTTACAAACATTTTACAAACATGTACACACATTTGAAAATCATTTTGCAAAGGCTTTCAAAATAGTATATATAGATTTTTCAAATATTTTTGCAACCATTTTTCAAACCATTTGCAAATCATTTTTCAAACATTTTATTTCACACAAAGAAAAGAAATTTTACAAACCACACATTTTTACAAAGGTTGAAAACATGTAACAAAATATTTTCAAAATAGTTTTCAATAGATGTTCACAAAGATTTTCAAACTATTTTTCAAACATTTTGCAAAAAACATTTTTACCTGATTTATTAATCAGTAAATAAACAAAGAATTTGAGGAACAGAACACCTTTTTATTAAAGAATTTTAATGAATTTTAAAGAATTATTAGCCATAATATTATGAAAATACGAAAGTACGAGTTATGGCTAAAGTATGTACGCAGTATATACAACCCCCCTATACTTAGCTTGAGCTATGTCCTCATAGATCAGAGAGAAAAGAGAAGACATAACTCGTACTGAGTATAGGCAAGTCTAAAGAATAAAGGAATAAATGAACCAATGAGAAGTTGACCGTCCCCCTATACTTAGGATCAAGTAATCCTAAGTATAGCAGACTGTACACAACGCAGGGAGGGTCAAGGGTGGGAATGAACAGATCGTACTCAGATTGTCTCCCCCTATACTTAGGGTAAGATATCCCTAAGTATAGACAAGAAGAGGAGGCAATGGAGAGGATCGAAATGAATTAAAATTCGTGGTGCACACCCCCTATACTTAGGACAAAGTACGTCCTAAGTATGGAAAACTATCTACAAGGGCGGCACCTTTTTGATACAAAAAGAAGAAGAAAAGAAGAAAAGAAGAGAAGGGATGAAAGTGGATGAATAGATCGTGAGAATGTACACGTCACTCCCCCTATACTTAGGGTAAAAGAAGACCTAAGTATAGGAAACAACAGGAGTGACGATACAGAACGATGAGAGAACACTCGACTCGTCCACCCCCCTATACTTAGGACAAAGTACGTCCTAAGCAAGGCAAACACGAGAATGGGTGGGCGAGCAAAAATAGAAGATAGACAGAGATGATCAAAAGAATATACAACAGAAATGGATATACAAATGGTCAAGAAGGTGGAAAGCAGACCTTCTTGCGAGACCTCTGAGGGATAGATCTAGTGTGGTGTATGTCGACATCGGGGTCCACAGTGGACGGAAGCCGATCAGGGTCGACACGGTGAAGGCCCTCAGTGGAATCGAATCGGAAAGGGACGAACTGATCAATGGAAGCAGTATGGCTAGGTTCTCCCTTGGTGGTCCTATGGTGTGAAGGCACAGACTGGTGAGTGGAAGAAGTACTACTAGGTCCAGCCTTGGAAGCCTCGTAGATGTCAAAGTGGAATGGGACAAACTCATCATCCTCGGAAGAAGTGTAATCAGAGTCGTCCTGCAAGGGCTCGTCCAGGTCAAAATCAAAAGGAACGAAATCATTAGTGGAAGTATACGAACTCTGTTCATCCTCAAGACTTTCACATGAATCATTGTCTTCAACAAGAGGTCTGAATTTATCAAAATAAATGGCAGCGTCATAACCGACCTCAATCATCTTTACTTGTGAAGGACCAGTAACGGACTTATCAGTGGAAGTAGTCAAACTAGGTCCGTCCTGTCTAGTCTTGCCTAGGTCACTCGTTTCCTTATGAGGTCTCTCAAAATAATGGGCAACATCATAAACGTCCTCGATCATCTTTACTTGTGAGTGACCAGGAACGGACTCATCAGTGGAAGTGTCCAAACCAGGCCCGTCCTGTCTAATCTTGGTATCTGCCTGCCACTCAAATGGATCAATCACATAAATGCTTTGGATTTCATCAACACATCGCCACACACCAGGAGGAGGAACTGCGAGGTCCATGCTTTCCGATTTCCGCCCCTTTCGGGGAATTCGTTGGGTCTCATCAGTGGTCGCTAAGCAAGTAACTCTAGTAGCATCAGGTCGGTCACAGGCCTTGGAGTCAGCTATAATCGGTGAAGGTGCATCAAGTGCAAGTCTCTGGTCAACTGTGGGTGCGGTGATCGCCACTTCGCTCTCGTCAACAGGACGGAAGCGAATCTCTCCTGATCTGTAATCAATGACGACCCTCGCAGAGGCGAGGAAAGGTCGTCCCAGGATGATTGGAGATGGCTCCCCTGTGGAGGTCTCCATGGGCAACACGACAAAATCAACATGGTGGCTCGTGCCCTGAATAGAAATGACGGCGTTTTCAAGGATACCCTTCAGCCTCTTGATAGATCCATCAGCAAACTGAACGATCATCCTGGTTTTCTTTAGAGGCCCTAAGTGAAGAGACTGTACCAGTGAGAAGGGTAATATGCTAATAGATGCACCGCCGTCCAGGAGAGTGCGATCACAAGTGTAGTCAGAGATGGTGCAAGTGATGAAAGGTGTAGCTGTGTTCTTCTTCTTGGGAATGGGACGGTGTGTGATGGTGAGGGCAGTGGCCATGGTCAAAATGTGATGCTCAGATCTGCTCCTCCGCTTTCTCTTCTTGGGAAGAGGAGCAGATAATTGGGTCATGGCCTGCTGAAGTGGGGCACGGATAATCTCATGAATAGTAGCCACCACTTCGGGTTCAGTCAATATTGTTTTGAATTTTTGGACATCCTCCATACAAGGGAGGAAGTCGGAATCAGCATATACACGAGGCATGCCAAGAGCAGTCTGTACAGCGGCATCCTCGGGTCAAAGGTGGGACTAGGTGTGAATGGATGTGTGGTCGAAGGTTCTGACAAGTGAACTCTCTCCTCAAAATATTGATCAACCAAGTGTCTCCCGAACTCTTTTGGATTTTTACATTTTTTTTCATTTTTGTATTTTTGGCGATTGCAAGCTCCCATGATTTCCTACAAGTGATGATGTATCCCCGACGAAAGGAGCATTAATCCGATTCTTCCTCAAGAAAGCAAGCTCATCATTCATCAAATCAATGCGCTTTGTCATCCGATTCAAGATATCACTCATAGAAATCGAGGGAGGTGACTCCATCAGGCCAGACTCGGGTGGGATGTGAAGGTGGAGGTGGATAATACACAGGTGGCGGTGGATGTGGGTAGAGGTCCGAGTCATGATACTGTGGATGAGGCGGGTATGTACAAAAATCAGAAAAAATAGGAGGTGGGTCCTCCTGATAAAAGGGAGGTGGATCGGCTGGAGCGAGCGAGGGGGTCCGCAAAGTCCGGATAAAATGCACTCCAGGGATCATCTCAAAAACAAACGGAAATGATTCGGGAGAGCACGTCGGTCAAGTCAAGAGAGTGAAGAAGAAGGCGCAAGTGCGCAAAGGCGATCCAGGACGCACACAAAACAATCACAGACAAAAATGAAAAGAATACAAACCCTCAATTCACCTACTCAACTCAGTAGAGACCGAAAAGTCAGTCTTTTTATCTTGTCTGTTTTAGAGTTAGGTGAGAAGTCCAAAATTGCACAAACACTTAGGGGGCTGAAAATGAGATTTGGGCACTAACCTTAGTGTGTGCGCGAGCAATGTAAAATGAAGACAATGAGGGGATTACTCGCCCCAATACAAAATTTTCTTTTTGGTGGATTTTAGGGTCAAGTAATATTAGCAGTCCCAATTTTATTGATTATCACTTCTTTTGGATTTTTAGTGAGAAATGCACGCGCCTAACGAGGAGTCAATTCCTTTAAGCACCTAGGTTGACAAAATCAGAGGGAGAGTCGGAAAAGCAATGCAAGCGGTAAATCAATGATGAATGCTAAAGAGAAATGCTCACCTTGCCTCCAACACTCTACATGCAAAGATGCTCAGCAGAATTGAAACCTATCTATATGCAAATGCAAAAGCCGATGAAATCGTCCTAAGTTTCAGAAATTGCTATTATCGGGAAGAACCACAAGTTGACCTCCAACCCTCAACCCTAGAGTGCAGTCTAGGCTCACCCCTCCTCTGCTCAACACACTTGAGTTTAGGAGAAAGCGCTTTGCGGGATGAGCTCGCGGCGCGACGGATTGAAGGTGATGATCAACTGTTTAAAATTTGACTAAGTCCAAACGAGACTATAGGTGCATGCAAAATATTAAGTGTTTGGCCTTAGTCTATCGCAAACAATCCTAAAACTAGGGGCTCAATCACACAAAATAAATAAAATCAAAAAACAAAATAAAATAAAAGAATGCGAAGGAAAACGCGAGAAAAGTCGTCGCGAGCCCCCAAGTGAACAATCACTTGGAAATTAGGCTCGAGAGTCCAAATGTCAGGGGTACCTGTATTATTACAACAAATAGAGTCTCTCTCTCACACAAATTACACTAATAAATGCAATAAATAAATACACTAGAACTGTCTTCAAAATCCTCTCCTAGCTCGCCTTCGTGCTAAGTCAAGTCGCCTCACGTGGGTGCGCAGGTGCTTTTGGAAGAGAGCTCCTCCCTCGATCCGCGTTCCTCGCAAGAAGCCAAACAAGAGAGAGGTTAGACAATTCAAATAAGAAATATCAAAAATAAGGAAAATAAAACAAGCAGAAATAAAAGCCGCAAAGGTAGACTAATAATCACAGACACAAGCAAAAATGATCTACACGCTGTTGCTCCCCGGCAACGACGCCATTTGATAAACGCAGAATTGAGAGCGGTTGTATTGACTCACAAGCCGAATCAACAGTCGATGCCTAGACCACTACAAAATTATGTATTTAATCAACAATTAACCCACACTATAGATCAAAGAAATAGAAATAAATGTGGAGTTAAATTTTTTTTTAACTCTGCACAAAATGTATAGCAAGCAAGTATGCAGAGAGTTCGAACACAGGGAGCAAACAGGGTAATTCAAATAAATGTGTATGAGTGAAAGTGTGTGGTGTCTACACTAAGCAAGCAAGCAAAGATTTTTTGTGGGTTTTTAATTTTTAATTAATTTCTTTTTTTAATTTAATTTTTAATTTTTAATTTTGTATTTTGATTTTTAATTTTCTGATTTTTATAATTTTTATTTTATATATATTTTTTATATTGGAAAATCAAGACAATGTAATAAAAGAGAAGATAGAATATTAATAAAAATATGCAAAAATAACCAAAAATTCAGAAATAAATTCTTTTTGGTATTTTTATGGTTTTCTACTGTTTTTGTGATTTTTGGATATTTTTCAAACTATTTTTGGTATTTTTAAATACTGAAATAATCAAAATAGTGGACAAGGTACTGGTTGGAGATAAAATGAGAATTAAAAATAGCAAATAGCCACAAAAATTTTCCACACTATTTTTCAAATAAAGATAATAAAATATGGAGGAAACATGAACTGAGTTTATATTTTTCTGAGTTTTCTTTGATTTTATATTTTTTGAAGTTTTTGAGTCTTTTTGAATTTTTAAGGTTTTTTCTTTTGAGATTTTTAGTGATTTTTGGATAACACTAAAATATGATAAAATAGACAATAGGGAATTTTTTTGGAATTTTTCGAGGTCTTTTAATATTTTTTGGTATTTTCTAAGCTAGACAGTGAATAAAAAGCATGTTTTTGATCTTTAATAAATATTAAAATGAAAGAAAATCAAAAACTAAAAATATAACGTTAAAGATCAAGCACACAGTAGCTTAAGTTCAATTTTTGAGAATTTTTGGAATTAAAATGATGCCCTAATTAAATCAAGCAAGTACACAAAGATATCACAGCCTAGAAGGGGTATAAGTGCAAATATCCAAAAGTTCAGGGGCATACATGCAATTTTTCACAAAATATTGAACTGAATATTCAATTCCCGGACCAAACATAAATTCCAAAAGCCGCCGGGGTGTCGGCGCAAAATACCCACCAGGGCGCGTGACTTGCACGCGCATGGCGAGGACTGAAAAGTAATTTTCAAAAACCCGAGGGCTTACATGCAATTTCTCCCAAAAAATATAACACTTAATATAAAGGTTCCGGTACTAAAATGAAATACTAAAAAGACCGAGGGCCTCAGTGCAAAAAACCCAGACCTCACGTGTACAGGTCACATGAGGTGACGTGACGGAGGACCTATATGTGAATACTAAAAGCTCGAGGGCCTTTTTGCAAAATTTACAAAACATATAAACTACGAATAAAAGTTTTGGAACTAAAACTAAATTACAAAAGTGGCGAGGGTTTAAACGCAAAATACCCTCGACGCGCGATCCAACGGCGGATGATCTTCACTTAACCACGTGGCGTGGATCTAATGGTCGACGACGCTTCGCGTGGACGGCAGAGATTAGATCGTCGGACGACGATCGGACGGTGGCGACGTGGTGCGATCCAACGGATGCTGCTCGACCAGGGGGAGCTCCTCGATCCGACGGCTGGGAGGCTAGGACCAAGAACACGTCGGATGCCGGCGAGGGCGAGCTTCGACGCGTGAGATCTCCGTCCTCCGACGATGGCAGGGCTTCAAAATGGACGTGGAGCGTCCAGAGGTCCTCCTCTTCCTCCTGGAGTCGTCAAAATTCCACGGCGAGGGTTGTGGAGCTCGCTTGTGGCTGGCGGAGCTGGGGAGCTTCGATAGCTCCGGCGAGCTCCAAAATCGACTCCAGGCGCGAGTCAACGGGCTTTGACCTGCAAAAAAGGATTAGGAGGTCCAGGGCAAAATGCCTGGACCTCTGGATGGGCGTGAAGGTGCGTGAAGCGATGCGGCGGTGGTTGGCCGGAGTTGCGCTCCGGCCAAGAGATGGAATTGGGCGGATGACGCGACGATTCCCTAGATTTCTAGAGGGGTTTTGTTCCTAAGACTAAGGGCTAACCTATTAGGCGAAAAATAAATGGATGAAGGGGCCCTCGATGGTCGGAGCCAGAGGGAGAATGGTACCTCGACCGCTGGTCTTGCGGGAGGTGATGGAGACACCCTCGACCTCGGGCACCTTAGCTGACGACCTCGCGATGGAGCTGTCACCTCCAGGGAGCTCAGGAGCGCAAGAAGGTGGAGAGGGGTGGACCAAGGGGGCTCAAAAAATCAAAGGAAGGTCGGGCTCCACTCTTATGTGGTTTGACTAAGGGTGACAGGAGCTCAAAGACCAAGGTACAGCGAGCGCCACAGTGATCCATTCCTCGAGATGATCATCAGGCGAGCAAGAGGGACAATCGTGGAGAAAAAGTTGTCAAGTCATCGGCATGAGATGGTGTAAGGAGAAACCTCGAAAAATCCGCAAACATAGGGTCAAACGAGGCTCTGACGATGGCACATGGGGAAGGACGGCCAGTTGACCTGGGTCAACTGGGACCGTCTCCTGATTGGTCCACGTGGACCAATCAGGAAAAATCCCTGCCAAATATTTTGTAAATTTATTTAAAAATAGAAAAAGGCTGAATTAAATGATGGTTATAAAATGAAAAATATTCGTTATTTTATGTAGTATTTTATTGTGATTTTTAATTTATTTTATGAGGTATATTTTCATGGGTTTACTTTTTAGCCCTATATAGGTATAATATCTATGTGTTTTAGTCTTTATTTTTATTCTGTGTATTTTAATTTTATTATTTTTATTCATTGTTTTCTAAAATCATAAAATACTTTTATATACACAAATATATTTTGTTTTATTTTTCTGATGTATTTTGTACATTAAATAAAATATAAGTAGATATTGTATAGGTATGGGTATAGATAGTTTACCTATGTACCAAATATGTAAGTATTTTATTTTGAATTTTATTTAGGTTTTTATTCCAATTTTAATGTACATAATTATTATAAGTATTATATACAAAATTATAAAAATATAAAATATAAAAATACAAAAATAATGAATAAATAATAAATTGAATATTTTAATCTGTACAATTATACAATGAGGGTCCAAAACTCATCTTTCAAACCGTAGCTCCGCCAAATGCGAAACCACCGCCATTAAATGGTTTATTTTATTCTATATACAATTAAAGGTGAGTTTGATGCATTTGGAGTTGTCAGTTGTGAGATACGGGTCTGGGAAGTTGGGATTCTGGATTTTTATTCAGACCATAACGTTTTACCTGTACATTATTTTTGAGTGAAATAAATTTTATATTTTTCTTTATTAAATTATCTACAACTTTCATGTACAAAGTTTCTTTATTTGATGTATAAAAAGTGGAACCAAAAATAGGTCCCAAAATGAATAAAGAATAAATTAATAAATATAAGTATTTGACCCTTATCTCCCCCTACTTTATTCCTTGTCGACCTATTCATCAAGATGCCTAGGTCTCGGGGTTTTGGGTCATAAAATATTTACAATAATTTATTCTTTTTCTTTTCTTTTATTTATTCTATAATTTTGGCTTTAATTACAGTATTTTATACACTAATGGAGTGCACATGCATGAATGCTAAGATGCTATATTTAAGGCTATTTACAGGCATTTGCTAGGGTTTTTGATGCCAAAATGATAGAATAAGATGATGAAATGTGGATTCATCACCCAACAAGTTGTCAAGGCTAGTTTTCCTCGATAATGGACTGAGGATCTAAGCTCGAGACGTTACAAATGTGTTGTAACACCCATACCTTCAAACATAGTGCCACATCTAAAAGTCACGAAGTGTGTGTGTGGGTTATAAGTGGTGGGGATTACTACTTGACAACTTGGACTTAAGAATTTTGGGTGGTTGCCAACGGGTCCATTTGGGTCCGTACCCAACAAGTTGTCAGGGCCAGTTTTCCTCGATAACGGACCGGGGATCTAAGCCCGGGATGTTACAAATGGTATCAGAGCGGATTCCCTCTGATAATGGAAAGGGCTACCCGAAGGGGCCTAAACTGGGAGCGTACATCCGCCATACACTGGGAATAAGTGATGGGTCATGTCGCAACGAGGACGTTGTGAATAAAAGTGGGGGAGGTTGTAACACCCATACCCTCAAACATAGTGCCACGTCTAAAACTCACGAAGTGTGGGTGTGGGCTATAAGTGGTGGGAATTACTACTTGGCAATTTGGGCTTAAGAATTTTGGATGGTTGCCAACGGTCCATTTGGGCACGTACCCAACAAGTTTTCACGGCCAATTTTCCTCGATAACGGACCGGGGAACCTAAGCTCAGTACGTTACAGATACGGTGGCAATGGTGTGTGCTGTATGGGCTGAGGGTTGTGGTGTAATGGATGTGGTGTGGGTTCTGTTGCCTTTAGCATGGGGTCTGGTGATTGTGGTATAGGTAGGGATGAAAATAAATGTCAATATATTTGTATCTGCTCCGATATCGTATTCGTTTTATACATATTTTAACATTCGTATTTGTATTCATTTTAAAATAGATGCAGATATGATTATCACTTTGATATTCACATTCATATTCGTATATTCGTTTTCGTACATACATATAGTAATAGATTTATTCATAATTATGTGCAGCAACATTTTATGATTGCATTCATCATTGTTGATATAATTGTCCTGAAATTACTATAACTGGTATATCCATTTTATGTTTAAATCATGCTAAATATGTATATTTTAGTTAATCTATTAAAAATTTCCGTAATTATTTGTATCCGATCCGTATTAATTTTACATTTGTATTCGTTTTTAAGGATATGGTAACACATTTTTCACATCCGTCCATGTTCTTATCCTCATTCATATTCGTTTTTTAAAATGGATAAGGATATGATTATACCTATATTCGTATCTGTATCCAACCATTTTCATCCCTAGGTATAGGATTTGGGGGCAGTGCTTATGGGGTTACATGTATATACGACCATATCATAACTTGTGAGATAGAAACTGTAGAGGCACATTATTCGTAATGTGTGTCTGATGAAATCGTATTTCATCCATCTAGGATTCTAAAATTGAGTTGAATTCATCGACAAGCAAATTCATGCATGCATTAATACTAATTTTGATAAATTCACACTTATAAATTAAAACATCTTTTATCACAAAAAATCACTAAAAATGCAAAAAAATCCAAAAATAAATAGTGAAATAGGAAACTAATAGGACTATAAATACACTCAAATTTCAAACAAATGTAATTATTTTCATATAATTGTGATTCAACTGATTTCTTTTATATTAATTCAATAAAAATGTGTAGAAAAATGTAAAAGTATCATAAAAATATTACCATACATAATTGGTACATGTAACAGCTTCATTTTTTCCAATATGTGTGAATCCCAGATGTTATATCTTGAGCATATAAACCCTAATGTTTATTATCACTCAAAATCATAAATCTATTAACTTGTTATCATTATATCTTAAATGGAGTAGTAGTTTAGGATACCTATGAGGTAATTGATTGAATCATAGGTTCATCTACTTCTTATTAAGATTTTAGCCATCTATTTAAACCCAAGCCTTAAATAAACCACTTAGTTAGAGTTATAACAATATACACAATATATATAATTAATGTTAATTATTGTAAATAAATAAATGACCAAAAAATCTTTAAAATGTTATAAATATTTAACCGTGTGCTTCCTTTTATTCCATGTATTTTCTACTTATCTATAAAATCCATAAAAATTAGATTAATAGTGCACATAATAGACTACAAAATTTAGTCATATTAAAAATACCCAAAAATAAGAAAAACAAATAAAATAGGTTTTATTTCTTGTAAATAAATACCTACAAAGATATTACTATGTATATATGATGAATCCATGATTCATCGCCTTTATTCTTTCATTTTAGCTAAAATCTTTGCTAAAATGTATGTAAATAATCACTAATTCCTATTAATTAACATTCCATATTTGTTAATATTATATATTTAACACTTATTTTATCCAAAATAAAATAATAAAGGAAAATATAAATAAAGAAAAGGAAAGGATGTATATAATAAATATACAGATTGATCCTAACCTGAGACCATGTCAATATTGGCATGGTTGACAAAATAAATAAGTAGGGGGAGATAAGGATCCTAAGTTATAAAAAATGAGAGAAAATCAAGACCAAAAATATAATAAACATATTTTTCATATTGTAAATATTCCACCTATTTTATTTATCACTTAGAAAATTCCAAATCAAAACACTTCTTTTACAAAAGTTGTTTATAAAATATAAATTAATTAAAAAGTATAAGAAAAATAATTCATCACAAAATAAAATATTACAATGAACCGAAAAAGCCGTAAAAGCTGACTTCCGAGGTTCATAAATATTTATAGAAAACTCCAAATTGACCAAACTCACTTTTAAATTTATATTCTAAATAATATTATATATTAAAAATATCAAAATATATTAAAATAAAACAGATGAGTTTTGGTGTTTGGATATTGTATATATGTATTATATGTAGAAACTTCCTGTATTTTTAATTAATTAACCATAAATCCATTTAACTTAATTTCTTTTCTAAAATTCTTCTAAAAATCAATAGAAAAACATTAAAAATATAATTGAAATCAAAATTTAATAAAACCCATAGCCACGAATGCTCTGCCTAAATTTTCCGAACCTCATTATTCAGCCATATGGACTCCAAATTAGGCAAACTCAGTCTTAAAATTCATATTATTAAATTATCTATCAAATGACATTGATTTCGCTAAAATCGGAGTTGATATGAAAAATGTGGATTTTGGGATCGTATTGGTATACAATGTATCATAACCTTAATTTATATTTTTATTTATATATTTTATTATTCATCTATTATTAAATTAAACTCTACAAAAATTTATTTATTTATTATTTAATAGTTATTATTAATTTATTAAATTATTTAAATAATTTATATATATTTAATAGCTTAGTTATTTACTTAACTCATTATTTAATGATTTAATTATCTATTTAATTATTTTTTTAATTAATATATTTAATATAATTCTCAATTTAATTATTTATTAATTATTTTATTTATTTATTTATTTATTTTTGTTTTATTTTCTCTCTCCTCCCTCTTTCTTCTTCCATAATCTTTGTTCCCTATATGCATCCTCCTTCCTACAACCCAAAGCCACCGCCTCTTCTTCCTCTCCTTCCTCTGTCAACCGCCCAACGGTCTGGTCGTTGAGCCGTTGACCCCAACCCGCCTCGCCAACTCAGTCTATTTAAGAGCCCCTCCCCCCGCCTGAGCTCCATCTGCCATTTGCTTCCGTCTCCAGTGAGCTCCACCTCCTTCGAGTGTCGTGACAGGGCCTAGAGATCTCCGGTGTTTCAGCGAGGAGCAAGGAGTCTGACGTGATCCGTCGGCGAGGAGCTCCACTCCGTCGTGCTTGAGCCTTTGCGATCTTCATCGTCGCGTAGAGGTGAAGACCCTGGAGTTTCATACTCCATTCCACATGCGACAACAAACATCCTTCATCACCCACTTTCCTTCCAGGTTAGATACCTTAGGTCTCTTCTCTTCTGTCCTCAATCCCTCTGAACTCTTCTCAATCCCTCGTTTCCCTCTGTTTTCACTCTGATTCGAGTTCCCCGATCCAATCGATCATCATCTTGCCTTTTGAATTCCCCTCCATTTGTTGTTCTACCTTACGCGATATGTTCACCTCCGATCACGCACGGTGATATGAGAACTGGATGTGTTCCTCCATCTGCTAGAGCTCCTCCATCCATTCCCCATTGATCTAACATCTGGTTGAAGTCTGAATCCTTCGAGCCTTAGCATCACTTGCAGGTCCTCGAGGATCATGGAACAAAGCATCACATGGAGGTTTCACACCATAAGCACCTGGAGGTCTGAATCTGGTGGAGATCTACTGCGCCGCCCTATGATCTACGAAGCCGGAGACTGGCTCGTGATTAAACCTTACTGCTTGAATATTCAGCTGCAGAATGAAATCTGCCACCACGTCGCTCGAGACCGGGAGTATGTTCATCACCTGGATACCTTCTCGATTTTGGAGAAGACGAATCATTTCCCTCACTGTCGCATCCCCGACCACCGGTTGTTCTCTGCCTCAACATTCATCATCGATGAATCATCAACAGCTTTGAGCATCACTGTTGACCAAGCATCGTGAAGAATCAATGCCTCCTCGATCAGAATCGCTAGAGTGTCGCTGCCTTTTTGCATTTGGGGAAAATCAACCCCTATTTCCATATTTGACAATAGCCGTCGGATCAAGTTGAGATCCAACTGCCTAAGCACCTCCACACATCGTATCTAGAAGAGCCCTTGCCGACCCCGCCACTTAAACGCCCTCACGTGCGCGACACCTGAGGAGAAGAAATTTTGGAGGCAAAATTGCAAAATACCCACAGAACTTCTCTATATTTCCAACAGGTCCTGAGCATGCTCAATCACACGGACTGCACATTGTGGAATTTACAAATAGGTCCAACTCGAAGTTGAGTACGTGCCAGACCACGTGATTTTCCTAAGAGATTTGCGCACACACCCCTGATACTTCGTGAATTGATGAATAGGTCCAATCTGGTGCGAAGGCACGTGATCTGCATGTGTACTTTAGCTAATTTGCACGGACGCCTTCCGAATTTTTCAATATATTACACCCGTCGCTAAACTTTCCAGAACATCACATCCATACCCATTTCATGTATATAATCCCTATACTATACCACCCTACATATTAAATAAAATACAATATATAAAAATTCACATAAATATTCTATACTATATTATATACAGTATTAAATAGGATTTTGAAAAAAAATAAAAAGATTTTCTAATGTTAGTAATTCATTAAAGCACCAAAAATTATAATTAACTAAAAAAATCTCAAAAATATAAAAATACCTTTAAAAATCTAATAAAAATTACATGTAGTGTATTTTTTCATATTTTACATAATAAGCCAAAAAATAAAAATTGAATATTAAAACCAATAAAAATTCAAAATACATAAAAACTTTAAAAAATCGTAACTAAATAAATAAAAATACAAAAATAAACATAACATATCATTTTAAAGATAATTTCATCTATTTCAATAAAAATAGAATAAAATATTTTGCTATTGTTTTTAATTTTAAAAATAAAAAATAAAAATATGTTTTCAATACATTGTTTTCACATTAAAAATAATATAAAAACTAATGAAAATTCTAAAAACCTTATGAAAAATCATAAAAATAGGAAACAAAATTGAAAACATAAAAATAACAAAATAAAAACCAAATTAAAAATTACAAAATATTTTCTAAAATTAAAAAATACAAAATTCTTAAAAATCACAAAAATAAATATAAAATTCATTAAAATCAAATAAAAATAAAAAATTCCTCAAAAATAAATTAAAAAGTTAGTAAACCTATTTACCTTATATTTCTACGATTTTACCCTAGTTTCCAACAGTTTGCATCTTTTGAGTTCGACAGTCCCGTACTTAACGTTGTACACTTTAGTTTAGGAGTATAAATAAAATAAATATAAAAAATAAAAAAATATCTTTTTAAACTATCAGATTGGTCAGTTTTTTAGATGGCATCGTTCTGGGGAGGCAGCGCTAGGGCGGACCGTAGACCTAGGGTTTAGGGTTTTCTTTTCGCCATATTATTTTTTCTAACTTCACGGTTTGTTGTTTCTGATTTGTGTAGCACAGGTTGAACTGCACAACTGAGAACCGAGAAATCGATTTTTTTACTTTCTTATAACCCCTTGAAAAAAATATAAAAGATAAAGGGCACTTGCCTATTTTTCTATTTTTTAGGACAGAGGTCCCATAAGGGCATCCGACTTGTACCTTCCTCCCTCTCTTTCTCGAGGTCTGCACTTGGGGGAGCAAAGCACCCATCGCAGCTTTTATCGTACTGCGATTTTCTCGACGTTTTTCCGCAATTCTTTTCGAGGCTAGGTGCTTGATTAGGTTTTTTGTTTTTCTCTGACCGCGCCTTCGTAGTTAGGTTTTAGAACTCGCAACCTAGGTGCATGTTTCTCTAGGATAAAAATAAAAATAAAAAAATTGTTAGACGTTCATTGAAAATTAAAACTGGCATTACTAACATTATCTAACCTAAAACTAAATGTAAAGGGATTCACTTGTTTTGGGAGAGCAATCTCCAATTAATGTTTGATAGGTACTCTCCAAATATGTGAGTAAGGGACGACCCTTAAGGTTAGAGCTAGAGTCCAATTTCTTTCGGGATACTACTGAGTTCATACATTTAATCACTTACTCTTCAATGGAGACTCTCAGGTAGCTGGAAACGGTCCGAGTTTCCTTAGCAGAATGGGAGGTCTAGAGGACAATGCATAAGGTTCCGTCCTCAAGTAACACCGGCTGCCAGAAACAGACCGTACTTACTCCAATACTGGCTGAGAATAGATGATTTTCTACAAGAACTCGGGACAGTATTCTAGGAAAGTTTCGGGCACCTATCAGCTCACGCTAATCTGTGAAAGGACTTGTTTGCCAATTCACCATAAAATTGAAAAGAAAAAAACGATCGAAATTTTACAGTCATCATCGGGTTTGCGTCGGTGAATTCAGAGTTTGCTTGTGTTTGAATTTGTGAGTGATTCTTATCTATTAGATCAATAAATCAAATCAACTATCATCTCTCAGGATGATGGGCAGGCGATCGCTTCGGTCGACTTTGACCAATCCGCTCTCTCGCGCACCTGTCCATCCATCCAGATTGGTTCAGCTTTCTCTCTTCCCCAAACCGACATCTCATCGAGTTTCTACTTCCCAGGCGTGACTCTAACCCTGGAAGCTCTTCTCCGATTTTCTTCTCTTCTCATTCTCCCTCATCATCACCTCCGGGTTCGAGGAAACCCTCAGCAGTTGCATGTTAACCTGGCCGAACCTGATCTAGACTCTTTTCTTTTCTAGAAGGACATGGCTGGAAAGGACCACAGACTGCATCAATTGTGATAGATAAGGCTGCAATCAATAGCAGTCTACTTGCATCCCTAGAGACAATGCAGAACCAGATTCAGGAGCAAGGTAGATTAATGATTGATGTTAGAGCCAAGCTGACTCAGCCATGAGCCCAAAGGAGATAATCCTGATGCTGAGAATCCAAGAGCTGAGGAACCTGATCAACCTAATGGAGCAGATAAACCACCTCTTAGTCTGGACAGAACGATGCAACAGCTCTATAACCCTGGAGCTACTACCACTCATCGATGGAACTGTCTCCCTGCCATTCACGGCAATTTTGAGCTTCGACCTAAGACAATCCAACTGCTTCCCAAGTTCCACGGGCACTCTACTGAGGAGCCACATATGCACCTCCAGGAATTCGAGCTTATTTGTAGCACAGTACATGATGCATAAGTAAACCGAGGACACGATCAAATTGATCACTTTTCCATTTTCCCTAACATATCGATCAGCCTACTAGCTGAAACACTTGGGGAGATACGTTTCGATGTAGGAGCAGTTAAGAACTTCTTATCTGAACAAATACTTCCCACTTGATCAAACGAATGCTCTAGAGCTATGATCAATAACTTCACCATGATCGGGGACGAGCAGTTCACGAGGCATGGGACCGTTTTAGAGTGCTCATTTATAGGTGTCCTCACCACGAAGATTACAAATGTGAACCTAGTTCAAAGCTTCTTTTGTGGGTTGACACCAGAACTCCTAGGTCTAGTGAATGCATCTTGCGGAGGCTCATACTTTTCGAAGCACGAGGACCAAGTCTGGACCATCTACGAGAAGATGGCTGAGAATTACACCACAATGTCCCAGACTCGATTCTATACTTAGACCAAGCTACCAACCTATCACCAACACTCCAGGGTGGCACAAATTGAAGAGAATCCTTCTTCTGTTGTTTCTAATCATTCTGAAACCTCATCAGCTGATATGGGGATCATTTGTCAGATATTGGATTGCATGGAAATCATAGAGAAGAAGTGCCAAAATTTAGATAAGCTCAATAGATCGACGAGCTTGAAAATGCCTTAGTGATCTGTAGATTACGTGCCTTCAAGAATTACAAGCTGATTCCAACAAGTATTCTAGATCACGGGCTGATTCAGGAAGCTGAGACCGAGGCATACTTCTACGACCACCAGTTCAACACATCATCCATGTGCACTCTGAGCTGATTCATTAGTCTCCAGCTTACCTGCAGCACTAGCATACATCAACATCTGACACCTAGATGGTGGTGTATCAAATAGATTAGTCATTGGCATCTCTGCCCCCCGTTTACTTTGAGATGCATGAGACATTTTTCGAGGTCAATGGGATATGATACAATCAGCCACAGCAACCAGGGATCCGTCATGATCATCCTGGTTTCCATTGGTCTTCAGGAGGTGCCTCTTCCCAGTAGTCATCTCCGGCACCGATGGGGCAGACCATAGAACAACAGCAACATTTCGGTCCTCTCATTACCAGCACCCTCAGTAGAGATAGAACTCATATCCTTCTCAGTATTAACAGCACTATTCTCCTCAGCAGTCAGCTCCACAACAGCTTCAGTACCATCGAAGCGACTCATCTGGGTCTCATGGTCCCTTCCATGACAACCCAGCTTTGGAGTATCTCGCCAATCTGATTACTGACCAGCAAGCTGCTTTTTAGCAAGAGATGGATGAGTTTAAAACTCATGTCCACAAATTTTAGTCAAAGGAAAGTCTGTCCTTCCCGCTCAAATAGAACCGAATCCTAACAATCTGAAGAGAAAGTCATAACAAGTAGATTTGACCGAGCCCATCCTCCAATCACAGGTATTTTCAGATGATTATCTTTTCTGTGATGATGATGATTTCATTTCTCTTAGGAGGAGCGGTAGGATGCCAGTAGGAGGAGACTTAACTAGGATCGATGATGATACACCTGATAATACAAGCGAGCATGTTGAGAACGTTGATGGTAGTGCTGAAGCCGCCACTCCCTTTGATGATGTGGATGGTGGTACTGAAGCCACCAAGTCTGAAGAGAATCAGCCAGAGCTGAATGCCGACACAGCTGCTTTACCTTTCTTTTTATATAATGATGATGAGAGAAAATCAAAAAAATGTACAAAAGAGAAGAACTAGAAAAAGAAATAAAAAGATAGTTGATCAATATCGATCCGACTCTATCTCTGATGATATACATAGAGCAAGTCCCAGCTTTACAAAAATATTTTCTTCTTTTTCCTCTGATCCTTCTATTATACAGACTGACCAGGAAGATGTACAAATACCTTTTCCCCAATCACTCTGCTTGGAAATATGAGATAAAAAGGAAAATAAAAAAAGAACCAGATGAATGCTCTGACGAAAGAGATGTTAGACAAATTCACGATCCAACTCACTCTTTCATAATCCTCGGTACACATCCCTTTTCTACAGGAAAGGTTTAAAAGAACGAATCACTATCCGCAGAAAGAAGAACCAGCAAAATCATTGTTCAAAGATCCATGTGTTGACTAAGGAAACATGTCACACTATCCAAAACTGTCTTCCAACTGAGTGATCAGATACGTGAGCATCGTATGTCAGATGTGAGATCCTCGATCAGGCTTTTGATCGTACTCTATTAGATAGAAGATATTCGATTAATCTTCTTCCTTACTCGACAAGTTCGAGTTCGAACCTCTTTGACCAAGTAGAATAATCTTGCAGTTTGCTGACAGATTGGTCAAGAGGCCTAAGGGATTAATCGAGGACGTTATCGTCACCATTCAGGGTTTGCAATTCTCCGTGGACTTCGTTGTATTGGACATGGTGATCCTTAAATGCGTGATCGATACCCCAATCATATTAGGACGACATTTTCTGACGACAGCTAAGGTCGTTTCCGACTATGGTACCGGGAAGGTGTACTTTCACGTCCAGGGCAAAAGTATACATATAGAGACGATCCAAAACCTCCAATCCAGATCAACTGAATCAGAGCGAGCATTTGATGATGAACCCGATAGTCATCAGGACTGTGACTTCTTACAAATAGATGATGAGGTCGTCTGGGCTGAATTGAGTAGGCAATCTTTCATCACACCTGCAGTAGAGTTTGCAATTCAGATACGAAATGATGGGAGATTGGAAAACACAGTCTTGGAACCGACTAGAGATGAGGCTTGCAGAGATGATTCTGGAACCTTTTTAGATCAGACCGATATTCTCTATCCCTCCGAGTCCGAAGTGAATAATCAGATCTGACAATTACTCATAGATCAGTCATATTCAGAAGATGTCGATTGGCAGTGTTTCGCACAATTTCTATCATTTCAGACTTCACCAGAAGAGCCTACAACTAGCCTGGAAACAGAGCCAGGTCAGAATATCCAGCTATCAGATGAGTAGTCTCTAGCTCTTTATGAGTCAGAGCAGACTGAGCTTATGCACACTGACCTAGTAGCTGATGAGCCGAGAAACCGAGAAGACTAAGGGAAATAAATATCACGGGTCGTTGCGACCTCAATCCCTCGAATCGGACTCAACAAGAAAATAAGACCACAAAATAAATCAAAAAGTCAATGAAATCGAATAGCGGTCTTCGCTATTTATTTAACATGGTATAGCGACAAGGGTCAAAGACAAGGAGCATGGGTTGGCCAAATAGGCCTACGAAGTAGTCAGAAAATAAAATAAAGAAAATAACGTTTTTGGTGGATTTTATAGATTTTTAAGTTTTTTTGTGATTGTTAATTATGAAGAAATAGAAAAACAAGGCAAAAATGACACAAACAACAAATTATTTAATGTATCAAATCAAGCCAGAAAATTCAAATAAAATTATTTTTAGGTTTTATAATTTTTAAGTGTTTTTGGTGATTTTCTCAAATTTTTAAAATTTTTAATGGATTTTATAAAAATAGAAAAAGGCAAAAATAGGGAATCAATGTGCATCCCAGATTTGAAAGGTTATTTAAAAATAGATAAATAATTATAAAATCTAGAGATAATTTTATATCAAATTATAAATGAAAACTAAGCTACAGAAACAGAAATTGTATTTTTTTATTTTTTTAGAATTTTTAATAATTTTTATAAGGTTTTTAGGGTTTTATAGTTTTTTATGGTTTTATAAGTCCAAATCAAATGAAAATTGGACTGAAGCTCAAAGACACAAAAACAAACAGATACATTTTTTAAGAATTTTTAGATGATTTTTATATTTTTAGTTGATTTTATAAATCAAAAAGTAGCAAAAATATGTGTTTTCGAATTTTTAAAAATATAAAAACAACACAAAAATGTTCCAAAAAATTAGTGAATTTTTTACACAGTGGCAGGAGCCACGTGTCCAAATTTCACAATTTTTGGAATTAATTTGCTATTTTATTTAGCCAATAAACAAGCAACATCACATAGGGAACTATTTGCAAAGAAAATGAGTTTCCAGGGCTCAACGATAACACGCGTGAAAATTATGGGGCTAAACGTGCAAAAAGCCTAGAAGGGCACGAGGTACGCACGTGATATGCACTTAGAGGACTAAAACGTCCTTCCTATTTATAACAGATCAAACAATAACATCCAGAAAGTCCAGACCCATACATGCAATTTATCCAAAAACTCACGTATCGAAGCACGTGTACCACATACATAGGGATTAAATCGCAAAATCCAAAACTACTAGGTCCAAAGTACAAATTACATAAAATAAAAACAACTACTCTAAGTATTTACATGACTAAACTATAAATGCAAAAAGACATGGGGCCTAAGTGATATTACCCCATTATTATGATCCAACAGCTAAGGGTGGTCCTCTTCAGATCGGACGATCGTGACGCATGGCACCCCATCGGCGATCTGCGGCTTAGATGTGATCCTCAGATGGATCTAACGGTCAGACGTCCCTCGCGAACGGATGGTCTAGATCTGAACTGGAGCGAGGGACCGATCGAACGGCGATGGAAGCTCCTGGAAGAACAATTCCCCGGCGAGGTTCTTCGGGCCAATACACACGATGGAGTCCTCCTCAGATGCTACTAAGATGAGGGAATCAATGCTGGGCGATGCTCCACAGCGAATGGTATGCTCCAATGGGGCCGGGAGGACCTGGAGGGTCCCCGGCGACGACGAGCACCTGGAGCTCCTGGGCCTGAGCAGTCAATCCTCCAGATGAGGCTCTTAAGCTTCGATACATGCACAGGAAGCAAGAGGGTCGAGGGCAAACTGCCTCGACCCATTAGCAGGCGAAATGGGTGCGTGGGTGAGTTGGGGTGTGGTCCTCTGGCGAGCGGCGGCGGAGGAGGACCCAAGTCCTGGTTCCGAGGTGAATCAGGATGATCAGAGGGGCGTAGAACGTGGGAGGAGTCTAATGGAAGTGATACGATGGTCGGATGGGAGAATGAACGGACGGATCGGCGTGGATTGGCCGGAATCGGCCGGCGGCGCAAAACCTAAAATCTTGAATTAAAGCGAAGCTAAAGGCTAATAGAACTACCTGGTGGTCGGAAGCGTATGTGGGGGAGATGCTGAGTCTCCTGGGATCCTCACCTCAATGGAGTGACGCCTCTAGAGGCTCGAGCTCACCGATGGCGGAGCGCGGCGGCAAAGACCACTGGACCTGGGGGCTAGGGCGCCTCTCTCCTCACTACAACACCTCCTAGGGCTTGTTGTCACTCAAGGCAAGAAGGTGGAGGTCCTGGGAGTCTAAGACAGTGGCCGAAGGTTAGGGAAAAAGTAGCTAGAGGCGAGGCTATATAGGAGTGATGGTCCGGGAAGATGGGAGTCGGGCACGCATCGCGAGGCTCGAATACCTAGATGGAATCCAGGGCGTGAATCTCGGATCAATGAGCAACAATCGGAGCCCGGGGTTTTAGTAAATGGAGGTCAGGCTAATCCAGGATAATTACGCGAAGTCGAGTCGAAATGCGGTCCGCGAGAAGATGTGGTCGTGGGGGGAGAGTTGACCGGGGGTCAACATCCCTCGTGGACCAATCAGGAGGCGCCACCTCATAAATAATTAGAAATTAAATTAAAAATAGTAAATGGATTTATTTCAAAATATTTTCAAAATAAAAAATGTTTATTTATTTTCAAAGTATTTTTTAGTGATTTTTATTTATTTTTTGAAAAATAAATTAATGTATATACACTATATTATATTATATACAGGTATATGTACCTATGTATTTTTTATTTTTATTTTTAATTATTTTATTTATGTACAATTATCCCAATTTGTATTTTATTTATTTACATCATTAAATTTGGAATATAAAATACTTTTTATTTAATTTTTATTAATTATTTACAAGGGTAAAATAAATATATCTTTTATTCTTATATACAAGGTATATGTACACTAGGGAGAGAGAAATTATTTCTTTTTATTTTTCTTTTATTTTTCTCATTTTTATTTTATTTTTATAAATATATACAAGTTGTGAGAAGCACATAAATACTTTTATTTTTGGAAAATAAAATATATACACTAAGAGGGAGATTTGTACAATGATGAATGCCCTATCTCTCTCTACTTATTTATTTTGCGGTCAGGCCCATATTGAGCCCTCCCTTGGGTTCAGGTCACTCAATATTTATTCTAAATATTTCCCTCTCTTTTTTATTTCTTTATTCTTTTATTTTTGCACAAAAACATGCTAATTATTGCTATTTACACAATGCATGTTATTTGATAATTTATTATATTTACAAACATATACATGATGTTTTGCAAAGATTTTTAGCTAAAATAAAAGAATAAAGAGTGATGAATGAGGATTCATCAGTACCCTATACCCAGGCCCTAGTCAAACTAGTTCTTCCCATCCCTTCTTCCCCTGAGCTTAAACCTTTACCTCAGAGCATGAAATATTGATTCCTTACTGGAGAGCCCAAAATGTTTCTAGTCATCATCAATTCTGATCTGATCGAAGATCAAGAATCTCGTCTGATGGAGATTCTTGAAAAGAACTACAAGGCAAACAGGTGGTCAGTAGTTGATCTCTATGGGATTAGTCCGGCTCTATGCTCCCACCACATTTTTCTCGAGGATGACGCCAAACCATCTCGTGAGTTTTAGCACTGGCTGAACTCGGATCTTCGATAGGTGGTTATGAAGGAAATAGCCAAGTGGCGGAGCACCGATTTTATCTATCTCATCTCCGACTCCAAATGGATTAGTCCTTTGCATATGGTACCCGAGAAGAGGGGTATCACTACATTGATAAACGAGCGAAGAGGAGATTGATACCTGGGTACCAACTTCTTGGTGCGTCTGTGTGGACTACATATGTTTGAATCAAGTGACCAAGAGGATCACTTCTCGCTACCATTCATTGGTCAGATCATCAAACGATTAGTCAGGAAGAGTCATTATTGCTTTCTTGATTGATACTCGGGGTATAATCAGGTGGCCATTGCACCTGAAGACCAAGAAAAGGTGACATTTACCTGTCTGTTTGGAACGTATAGTTTTAAACAGATGTCCTTGGGATTATATAATGCTCTGGCTACATTCCAAAGATGCATGCTTTTTATTTTCACGGACATGGTGGGCGGACTTTTTGGAAGTCTTCATGGATGATTTTTCGGTCTACAACGTTGATCTCAATTCCTGTCTTTCTAGCCTAGACTATGTGCTTCAGAGTGTGCAGAGTTAACATCGTCTTTCTTAGGAGAAGAGTCATTTTATGATGACTCAGGGGGATGATCCTTGGTCACATTATCTCCAACAAGGGCATGGAGGTGGACCCGACCAAGGTGGATATCATAAAGAAGCTCAATCCACTATCCAATCTGAAGTAGTTAAGGTCTTTCATTGGGCATGTCGGTTTCTACCAGCGTTTCATATGAGACTTCAGCAAAATTGCCCGATCGTATCTAATCTTCTCGCGAGAGACACTGAGTTTATCATAGACGATAAGTGTCTTTCAGATTTGAAAATCTCAAGAACATGGTTGTATAGGATCCTATCCTTCAACTACATGATTAGTCTCTTCCATTCGAGATCATGATGGATGCCTCCGATTTTACCATTGGGGCTGTGTTGGGATAGAGGAGGGATGACCATACACTACGCTAGCAAGACTTTGGATTCCACTCGATGGAATTACACGGTTACAGAGAAAGAAATGGTAACCATAGTATTTACCTTAGACAAATTTAGGTCCCACATCTTAGGATCTAAGGTTACAATCTTCACTGACCACACCGCCATCAAATAACTAATGGACAAGAAGGATTCCAAGCTGCATATGACCAGATGGATGCTTCTACTCGAGGAGTTCGATATTGTGATCAAGGATAAGCCTGACCAATCACCGAAACCTTCCCCAACAAGGTGATTCTTGATGTCGCTTCGCTCCCATGGTATGTCGACATTGTGAACTTTCTTTTTACTAAGAAAGTCCCACAATCCGTCTGGAGTCGGTGTATTCCTCAAGAGGAATACTAGAGTGTCCTCATGTATTGCCATAGATTAGAAGCTTGGAGGACACAATTCAGGGAAGAGGACAACATAGAAGGTGCTTTAATTCGACCTTTGGTGGCCTACACTCATTGCGGATGCTCACGCATTCGTAAAAAGGTGTAATGACTGCCAGAAAATGGGTACGTGTGGATATAGAGACATGATGCTGATGCATCCAATTCACTTATGTGAAGTGTTTGATGCATTGGGTATCGGCTTTATGGACCCATTCCCTAAAAGTCAGGGATTTGAGTATATTCTTCTAGCTGTGGATTATGTGTGTCGTGGGTAGAGACTATTCCTGCCTGAGCCGCTGATGCGAACACAGTTTGCAAGTACTTGAAAAAGCATATCATTACGCGGTTCGGGGTCCCTCAAGTTTGATATCAGACGGGGTAGCCACTTCATCAATGACAAGGTAAGAGCACTTACTAATGAGTTTATCATAGACCATCGGGTTGCTACTCCGTATCATCATCAGACGAATGGTCTAGTTGAAGTCTCGAATAGGGAGGTTAAGATGATCTTGCAGAAGGTTATTTGTCCAGACCGAAAGGATTGGTTGTAGATTTTGAACTTGATTCTTTGGGCCTATAGAACATCCTACAAGACTCCATTGGGTACATCTCCCTTTCGACTCGTTTACGGCAAGCCATACCACTTACTTGTTGAGATCAATCACCTATCTTTGTGGACAGTGAAAGAAGTGATCTTTGCTCTAGATTATGCGGGAGATCAGAGGCAGACAGAATTGACAGCCTTGGAGGAATCATGAGACAAAGCCTTCTCGAGTAGCCTGCATTACAAAGAGCGGATGAAAGAGTGGCATGATGCTCACATCAGCCACAAGCATTTTGAGCCTAATCAAAAAGTTTGGTTATTCGATATGAGACTGGAGCTATTCCAAGGAAACTTCAGAGCAAGTGGAAATGCACATATCTTGTGCAAAATGTGTACGACAACGGTAGCATCGACATATATGAGTTGTCGCACGATTCCACCTTTCGAGTTAATGGTCAGCGCTTGAAACCTTTTCTTGATCATGAGCCGCCGACCATTGATGTTGCCTCGATCCATTTTGTATGAAATGTGCTCTTCACTCTTATACTCTCCATCTCATACCTGATTTTCCAGATCATCTTATATATACTTTTGATTTTATTGTTTCTTCCTTCCATTTGTCTCACATCCTTAGGTTTCATCTAGATTTTTTGTTATACTTAGGATGTGCTTTATCCTAAGTATAGAGGGTGTAGGCACTATGTTTTTCATATCTTCTGTTCTATTGCCCATGTCGTTGCTTATGCTTAGGGTGTGCTTTACCCTAAGTATAGGGGGTAATATTACTCATATCATTTTTTATTGTTCGATTTTTTTGTATCATATGCTCTCTCACTTGTCCGTCATCTGTTGATATTCTTCTCTATATTTAAGGATATTTTACCCTAAGTATAGAGGGAACAAGCTGAGCCATTGACTGTGTATATTCTCTTGACCTCAATCATCTTTAGTTTTGAGTCTGCTATTCTTAGGATTACTTGTTCCTAAGTATAGAGGGGATGATTGACTTCTATTCTTTTATTCGTTATTCTTTGAATCATTGTAGTATGAAATTCTTTTCACCGATCTATACTTAGCTCGAGTTATGTCTTCCTTTGTTGCTTCTTTGATCACTATGAGGACGTAGTTCACGCTAAGTATAAGGGGTGTCGTATATATATATATATATTATATACTTTGGAAAACATAACTTGTACTTTATTGTATTTTTAATAATATGGCTCTAAAAGTATGGGTATATTTTGGGTTTTTAAAAGCCGTAAAAAACTGTAAATATGACTTTAAAAATGTCTTAAAGGTTGTATATAAAAAGTATTATAAAATTCTTTAATAAAATCCCTAATTATTTAGAACTTATAAAATCCTTGTAAAATCTTGTATAAAAATTGTATAATCTTGTTTATAAAATTTATATAAAATCCTTTGTAAAATGTGTACTTGACAGCCTTGATCTTCGAAGTCGGGAAGCTAGGTTGGCCAATTGACGTCGACTGCTCCCGGTCAAAATGCTTGTCTTAAATGGCCCAATCGGGGTAGCAAACTCAGTGGCGGGAGAGCAGCGTGGAGTGAAGTATGCGAGTACAGCATTTGACTGAAAAAAGTGTCGTGCTGCTCGCCACTCCCCGAGGCCAAGGACGGGGTCGAACCGTCATTCCAGGATTTGCAGTCCAATACATTTCCATTAGGCCTTCACTCACAAACAAGCTAGCTCCCAACAAAGGGAATGATTCGACAGAATTCCGCTCTGACTCTATGAATGGAGTGGGAATCCTCGGAGGGGAAGGAAGAAGGACTTTTGATCTTCTTTAATCAGATCAAAAGGAATGTTTGAGAAATTCATTCAAAAGCAAATCCAAAGAGGGTTTTCCTGACTAGAGATAGAGCATCCTATAATGACGTCTTTCTAGGTCCCAATACACCCAATGCCAGATATCTGCCAAAAAGCACAAACCAGAAAACACAATATGTGCCCCTGCCACACCTTCGTCACTCCAAATACCCTCGTTATACCTTTGGTCGGGGACCGAGCATTATAGTTCTGACTGTCAGCTATCTTTCGCGAATCGTCTGCAGGAAGAAGCGGCTGAAGACAGAGGGGGCGAAGACGAGGCAGAGTGAAGTCGAGAGTGAAGGACCCGGTCTCGAAGGATCAAGAAAGGTCCAGGCTTAGATACAGAGAGGCCCCTGAGAATAGTTAGCCTCGGCTTGGTTTCCGGTGGGTTTGTCACGCATGGTCAACCTCGCCTCCCGCAATTATATATCGTCAGCTCGTAGCTTGTGAATGCGGATAGGTCTTCTTTCCCTCTCCTCTCCCTGATTGTCCTAGTACAGACTTTCCTTGAATTCATATACTTATACGAAAAATGCCTGTGACTAATTTTCTCGTCTGAACGCTCTTTCCCTCGTCTCCGCTTAACAGCTGATAGTCTGCCCCGCTAGTCAAAAGCCCTTAAACTAGTGTAACCTCGTGACACAAAAGAAGAGTGGGTATGTGGGCTTCTTTCACAGAAGATGATATAGGATCCCGGGAAAAACTCTTGCCAGAAAGGACAGATCTCAACAGACTCAGTGAACGAAGCTAGGTCTGTAGCCTTAAATGGGGGAAGAACTGGGGCCACCACATATCGTATCCAGCTATTGCATTCTTAGTTATGGGTTATGAAATCCATGAGAGAAGAAGATTATATGTCGATTTTGCAAAGCAATGTCTTAAGCCCGCCCCAAGAGCTCGACGGTAGAGCAGTCGGCTGACTGGTCGTAGGTGAAAATCGGGAGAATTTCTAATAAAGACGAGAGGATGCCGAGGGGGGGGCAATCTCGTTCATTTGAATTCGAGCCAAGCTTTGTATTCCAGTCGGTGGGCCTTTTCTGCTTTCCCTTTTTTCCTCCTAATCGCGATAGTGGATCGCGGTTTCCAGAAAAAAACAAACCTAGGGGCGTCATCCAAGGCTCAGTACTGGAGCCGTATAAAATTCTTGTAAATGGAAATAATCCACTAACTTTTCAAAAAGACCCTAAAATTGAAAGTTTTAAAATTCAATAAAAATTTACAAAATTCTTTAAAAATCACTTTAAAAAAATTAAACCGAAAAATCTACTTCATAAAAAATTATTGCATTCATTAGCATTTTTCAAAACAAGTCTGATTCTTGAACTGAATGGATTTAAGTCTGAGAGATGGAGCTTGGTTTAAGCCTTAATCCACTTAGTTCTAAGAGACTTTATTAGAAACTGGAATTAAGACTCTTAAGATCTTTTAGACTTAATTCTTTGGGTTCCATGAGACCATGTTCGGAATTCAACTTGAAAGTGCCTAAGTAAGACACCTGGTGTCATCCGTGTAACTCTTCTCCATTTGAATCAATTTTGTACTCATGCACTCTGCACTTAGCTCGACTTGCATGGGGTTGCGAAGGATAATCCATCTCGATGGTGTGTTTTCATCCCTATCTAGTGGCGCTGACGTCTAAAGACGCGAAAGATTGAGGTTGAAATAAAGCTTCGGATGAGGGAATGATCTGCTGGCACAATTTTTCTAAGACCCCAAAAAATAGATGGAAAAAAAGATGCTATATCCGTCGGGGCGTAAAAGATCTATGCAACACAACAATCATTTCTACCAAAAAGAAGCCACACACCAAATAGCAAAATAACCACAATGGTCTGAACTTCAGAAAGCCTGTATTATATTAGTGGAGACTTGGTTAAACTGGCCAAACTTCACAAGGAGATGTGATTACACTGACCACACTCCAGTTCTCTTCTCATTCTTCTTACTTCTTCCTATACTTGATTGTGGACACAACATGACCTGACCTTAGAAAAAAAATACTCCCCTCCTCGAGGATCGAGTAGATGGATGAGGTCCCAATGGGAGTGTATTACTAGGATGGGAGGTTTATTCGCTTCTCTAAAGCGGGAAAAGCTGATGAATACTCATTCATCACTCTTTATTCTTATATTTTAGTTACAAAAACCTTTGCAAATACATGTATATATCTGTAAATACAAATAATTACCAAAAAGCATGCATTGTATAAAATTAAATAATTAGCATGTTTTTGTGCAAAAATAAAAGAATAAAGAAACAAAAGAAAAAGAGGGAAATATTTAGAATAAATATTGAGCAACCTAATCCCAAGGGAGGGCTCAGCATAGGCATGACCGCATAAAAGCCAAAGTAGAGAGAGATAAGGGAGCTCAGGTGTACTTATACCTGTAAATAGAATAAAAATATTTTCCTCTAAAAATAAAATAAAAATGCGTTTGTTTATATTTGTATATATTTGTAAATACAAAATCAAAAGAAAAATTAGAAAATTAAAAGGAAATAAAAATATCTTCTCCACTTGTATATTCATCATGTACATAGACCCCCTTTCTCTATTTATTTCATCTTGTAAATAAATAAATTAAATTCCATAAAAATTGGTATATATTCCATATCCTATTATGTAAATAAATAAAATAAAAACCATAAAAACAAAAATTAAAATAAAAAGAACAAAAATAAAAACCAAAAGAAACATTGTAAATATACCATGTACATACTTGTATATACCTATTTATTTTACCCTTATAAATAAATAATAATAAAAATAAAAATACCTTTTTATTCCTAATTTTATGCTATAAATAAATAAAATAAGAAATGGGAATAAAAATGTACACAAATAATTAATTAAAAATCAAAAAATTAAAAATCAATATTGTATATACCTTTGTATATAGTACTATATTGTAAATACTTAATTTATATTTCAAATAATTAATTAAAAATCACAAAAAATAGTTTAAAATAAAAGAAACACTTTTCATGTTTTGAGTTTTCATTAATTCGGCCATTTTCTTTTTTAATTGAATTTCCAAATCATTTCCACGTGGCCGCTTCTGACTGGTCCACGGGGGATGTTGACCCCCCGGTCAACTCCCCCTTGGACCACAAAATCCCGGATCCGAGTTTTCGACCTGACTTCTCGACATTTTCCACACTCGATCCGATCACTAAATCCGTTAACCCCGGGTCCTAATCCGACCTTGATCAACCCTGATCCACACCCGGGGTGGATTTTGGGGATCCGCGCTCCCATCTTCTCGCCCGACTCCCAGATAGCCGGACCCCTAGGCAAATATAGTCTGAGCACCGCCGCTCCTTTTCGTATCTTTGGCCCGTGCATTCTCCACCCTAGGACCTCCATCATCTCCGCCTGAGTGACAGCAGTCGGCCGGTGGTGTTGCAGCGAGGAGAGGGTGACCAGACCATCGATCCGGCGACTTAGCGCCGCCGTGCGCCGCCCAGACATGGTGCTTGAGCCTCGGGCATCGACAACCCTCGAGGCTAGGACCTAGAGCTTCATCGGCTCATTCCCAGTCGACCTCGTCCATCATGTACCCCTAGTTCTTTCGCTCCTTAGCTAATTTCGATTCACGCCCAAATCGACCCATCGCCGACGACCCTTGATTCCGACCACCCTCGTCCATATTTCGATCATCGGAGTCGACCAACACCTCCGTACTCCTCTCACGCACGTTCTCCACCCCTTCGTTCAACCCAGATCGCACAGGAACTGGGACTCGAGCTCCACCGTCGTCGCTTCGCCGGAGCTCGTCCATATCGACGCACCGATCATCCCCACCACCGCTAACCGGGTCAAGGCACTTTGCCCTCGACCCAGGAGTCTGTTGCTTTGCTTTGCAGGTCAAGACGAGCCCATCTGAGGGCTTGATGTTCAGGAGCAGCAGCTCCAGCTCCGCCGGTGTCGCCTCAGCTCTCCGGAGCTCCGTTGCACCATCGGAGGGGCTCTTCAGACGAGGGAGGCCCAGGCGCATCTTCTTCGATCACCAGTAGCCTCAGAGGAGGACCACCGTGCGCGCACTGGGCCGGCGAACTTCGCCGGCCACCTATTCTTCGTAGATCCTCCCCGACCGTCCATCCAGCCATCCAGCTCCAGATTCACATCGAGCCGTCCATTTGAGGAGCAGCACCAGCCGTTCGATCATCAGAGGGTGGACCTGGACCGTCAGATCAGTGAGGTTTAGCCACAACGCACAGGAGACGTTCGATCATCCACGTGGCTAATCCTCGACCGTCAGATCCGAGCCGCAGCCCTTCGTTGACCCCCCTTGACTGTTGGATATCACACGTGGCGCCCATCTGGCCCTCGGCATATAATAAGGGGTAATTGCTCTTAGGCCCCTTTAGTTTTTGCATTTAATATTTAGTCCTGTAAATACGTTTAGTAGTTGTTTTTATTTTGGTTATTTTGCATAGAGGACCCTGATGTTTATCTTATTTGCATTTTTACCCCTGTACATGATGGACACGTGCGTCAACACATGAGTTTTGGTGAAATTGCATGATCTATCATGTGTTTTTTGTGCGTTATTGTTTGCATCTTTTAAAATAGGAATGACACTTTGGTCCTTCCAGGCTTGAGTCACGTGTATCGTGCGTGGGCCTCAGGGCATTTTACATTTTGGAGCCTCAGTTTTCCAGCCTTGTTATTTTTAGGCCCCTGGAACTTATTTTCCCTACAGATAGGTCCTTGTGCACTATTTGTTCATTTTTTATTTTAATAAACTAGCAAAATTAACCCAAATTCGATGAAAATTGGACACGTGGCTCATGCCACAGTGTAAAATTTTCTCTAATTTTTGGGTACATTTCTGAGCATTTTTATTATTTTTAAAAATTCAAAAACATCTATTTTTCTTACTGCCCAGTTTTAAAATTCACAAAAAATATCAAAACACCTTTAAAAATTACAAAAAAAATTAGAATATGTTCGTTTTGTGATATTTGATTTCCTGACCAAGTTTGGTCATTTTTGGATTTATAAAACTTATAAAAATTGAAAACCCCTAAAAACCCATAAAAATTCTAATAAATAATTGAAAAATCCAAAAATAATAAATCCAGTGCCCAATTTTTCCTTGTATTTCATATTTTACAGGAAAATTACCTCCAGGCCTTGAAATAACCATTTAGAATTTTTAAATGGTTGTAGAAGCCTTACTGGACAACAGCATTTGTTTTCAGTCTAGTTTTATTTTTATAAAATTCTATAAAAATCAGAAAAATACCAAAAATTAACCAAAAACAGTAAAAAAATCTAAAAAACATAAAAATATTTGTGTTTGATTTTTTTGATCTTATTTGAGTAGTTAAATAATTGTGTGAAGTTGCTTGTTCCCTTGTTTTTCCTATTTTCTTTATTATTTAAAAATCCAAAAAAATATACAAATTATTAAAAACCCACCAAAAATCCTTTTATTTTATTTGTTTTTATTTTTAGACTACTTCGTAGGCCGCGAGGCCATCACGTGCTCCTTGAGTTCGACCCTGGTCGCTGATGAATCTACATTTCATCATCTTTATTCTATCATTTTGGCACCAAAAACCCTAGCAAATGCCTGAAAATACCCTTAAATAGAGCATCTTAGCATTCATGCATGTGCATCCAAACAGTGTATAAATTACTGTAATTAAGGCCAAAATTATAGAATAAATAAAGAAAAGAAAAAGAATAAAATATTGAAAATATTTTATGACCCAAAACCCCCGAGACCTAGGCATCTTGATGAATAGGTCGACAAGGAATAAAGTAGGGGGAGATAAGGTCAGAAACACAGATATAATACCTATACTTCCTATTCATTCTTTAATTCATTTTGGGACCTATTTTTGGTTCCACTTTTTATACATCAAATAAAGAAACTTTATACATGAAAGTTGTAGATAATTTAATAAAGAAAAATACAAAATTGATTTCACAGAAAAATAATGTACTGATAAAAAGTTATGGTCTGAATAAAAATCCAAAATCCCAACTTCCCAGACCCGTATCTCACAACTGACAACTCCAAATGCAGTGTACTCACCTTTAATTGTATATAGAATAAAATAATCTATCCAATGGCGGTCGTTTCGCATTTGGCGGAGCTACGGTTTGAAAGTTGAGTTTTGGACCCTAATTGTATACTTGTACTGAATAAAATATTCAATTTATTCTTTATTCATTATTTATTCATTTTTTTTATATTTTTACAATTTTGTAAATATTACTTATAATATATATATGCATTAAAATTGAAATAAAATGCAAAGAAAAATAAAAATAAATATACTTGTATAAAGACTACATAGGTATACTGCATATACTTACACCTGTATAAAATACCTTTATATTTTATTTAATATACAAAATAAATCAGAAAAATAAAATAAAAATATATTTGTGTAAATAAAAGTATTCTATAATTTTATAAAATACTAAATAAAAAAATAATAACAATAAAATACCTAAATAAAAATAAAATACTAAAATACATAGGTATTATACCTATATAAGGTTAAAAAGGCAACTTGTAAAAATAAATTTCCTAAAAATAATTAAAAATCAAAATAAAATACTACATAAAATTTTGAGCATTTTTTATTTTATAACTTTTATTTAATTCGGCCATTTAGTATTTTAAATAGAATTAATAAAATATTTTTCCAGGGTTTTTCCTGGTTGGTCCACGTGGACCAACCAGGAGGCCAGGACTGTTAACCTAGGTCAACAGTCTGACCTACCCCCTGTAGCCCGTGTCAGGCTCGGTTTTTGAGCCATCTTTGTGGCTTTTTCCCAGCCGATTCTTTCATGTTTTCGTGTTGCATCCTTCTGCAACATTGTTCACCAACCATCTATCTCACTCGCCCAAGCTTAATCTTGGTCTTTGGACCCAAGATTTGCAAGATATTCATTGATCTTTGGACCCCTGTCACCTTAGGTCAAACCGCATAAAACCAACCCCCCTACTTTGAATTCAAATCGAGTCCCCTTGGTCCACCCTTCAGCGCCACCTTCGTGCTCCTGAGCTCCTTGGAGGTGACAGCTCCATCGCCAGCTCCTCAGCCAAGGCGTTCGAAGTCGAGGGAGCCTCCACCACCTCCGCCAACAGCCGGCGTCGAGGTACCTTTCTTCCCTCTGGCTCCGGCCATCGAGGGCTCGCCCCGTTCATTTCTTTCTTGCATTCAATTCCTGTTAGCCTTAGGATCAATATCCCCCAAAAAAATCGAAGCTCCATCATCTGATTCGCTAGATCACCCACTTTGGCCGGAGCGCACCTCCGGCCCTTCGCCGCCACCTCGTTGCACACATCCCCACGCCTCCGCGAGGCCCGGGCAATTTGCCCTGGGCCTTTTCACCACTTTTTGCAGGTCAAAGACCCTTGAACGAACCTGGAGAGCCATTTTGACTCCTCGCCGGAGATACCTGGAGCGTAAAGCTCCGCCGCCTTCGCGCCAGCACCTCGACGCTTCTCCGGCGAATCCGAGCCATCCAGTCCAAAGAGGGACCTTCCAGGAGTCTGCAGCTCCATTTTGGGGCCCATCCATCGCCTGAGGAGCGAGATCGGAGTCGGGGAAGTGCGCCTCCGCCGGCCTTCGTCCCTGTTCTTCCTCCTCGCTTCCCCACTGTCTGATCGAGCCGCAGCTCCAGATCGCGCGTCGACCGTCCGATCTTCCACGCCCAGCCACCGTTGGATCTCTTTACGAGATCTAATCTCAGACGTCGACGCCAACCGTCATCGGACGCCCTCGTGCTGCCACGTGGATAAGTGGCTCGCTCCCCGCCGCTGGATCGCGCCCCGCCGCCAGCCGTTGGATTCGTGCCACGCGTCGTCGTCAGAGCGCCCGAGCGAGGGTATTTTGCATCCCAACCCTCGCACTTTTTGTATTTAATATTTAGTATTTAAACTTTTGTCTGTAGTGTAAAAGTTTTGTAATATTTGCACAAAGACCCCCGTACTTTCAATATTTGCATTTAGGTCCTCAGCCACGTCACCTCACGTGACATGTACACGTGAGGGGGTGGGCATTTTGCAGAAGGGTCCTTGGTCATTTGTGTATTTTGTTTTAGTCCTAAAACTATCGCAGCACGTGTAAACTTTTTGGATATTTTGCAAGTAGGCCCCTAGGGTTTCGTAATATTACATTTCAGTCCTCGCCAGGCGCGTGCAAGTCACGCGCCCTGGTGGGAAAATTGCTAAGAGGCCCAGGCGGCTTTTGTAATTGCATTTTGGTGCTTAGAATTGAATATTCAGTGTATATTTTCGTGGAAAATTGCATGTATGCCCCTGGATGTTTTAGATATTGCACATATACCCCTGCTAGGACTGTTTAATGTTTGGATGTTTGCTCTAATTATTTAACCTATCATTTTAAATCCAAAAATTCCACAAAAATAGACTTAAGCATCTGGACATGTGTACTTTGATGCCACCATTTTAGTTTTTGATTTTACTCTATTTTCATATTTATTAAAAATAAAAAACTTGCTATTTGTGCACTGTCTAGCTTAGAAAATACCAAAAAATATTAAAACACCTCTAAAAATTCCAAAAAAATTACCTAGTGTCTATTTTATCATATTTTAGTGTCAGTCCAAAAATCATTAAAAATCTCAAAAGAAAAACACTAAAAATTCAAAAACACTCAAAAACTTCAAAAAAATATATAAAATAGTAGAAAAATCCAAAAACCACAAACTCAGCTTCTGTTTGTTCTTTATTTTGTTCTTTTTATTTGAAAAATAGTGTGAAAGTTTTTAGCTACTGGCTGCTATTTTTAAATCTCATTCTAATCACAACCAGCACCCTTTCCACTGTTTTGCCTTAATTCAGTAATTAAAAATACCAAAAACACCTTGAAAAATCCCCAAAAATCACAAAAACAGTAGAAAATCATAAAAACATTAAAAACAATTTATTTCTGAATTTTTGGTTATTTTTGCTCATTCTTATAAATATTTTAGCTTGTGTTTTATTATATTGTCTTTACTTTCCAATATTGAAAAAAAAAGAAAATATAAAATATAAAATTATAAAAATCAGAAAATCAAAATACAAAATTAAAAATTAAAAATAAAAAAATTAAAAATTAAAAATTAAAAACCCACAAAAATTGCTTTGTTTGCTTGCTTAGTGTAGACACATCACACATTCACTTGAGCACCTTTGTTTGAACTACCCTGCGTGCTCCCTGTGTTCGAACTCTCTGCATACTTGTCACTATACACCATTGTGCAGAGTTAAAAATAAATTTTAACTCCACATTAGTTCTAATTTATTGATCTTTATTGTGGGTTAATTGTTGATTAATTTCAGAATTTGTGTGGTCAAACACCGACTGTTGACTCGCCTTGTGAGTCGATATAACCACATCGAATTTTGAGTTTATCAAATGGCGCCGTTGCCAGGGAGCAACAGCGAATAGTTCACATTTTGTTTGATTGTGTGATTGTTTACCATAGCATTATTTTCCATCTCTTACATTTTGATATATCTCGTTGAGCTATCTGACCACTCTTCTTTGTCTTCTTGCGAGGGACCGCGGAGCGAGGCGGATCGCCTAGGCGACCCGACGCAACCTTGGGACGTGGAGCCGGCTATTCTTTAGCCAAGCCGGCAGGAGAGAGAGCAAGGAGAGCGAGAGAGAGTGACTAGCTTAGCTTTTCATTTATTTTTGGTGAGAGAGTGATCTATTAATTTGTAATAAGACAGGTACACTTGGACTTGGACACTCAGACTTTCGGGCCTAATTTCCGGGTGTTTGTTCACCCGGGGGCTCACCGTAGTTTTTGACGCGTTTTCATCGCCGTCATTTTCCGGTTTATTTTCATTTTTCACTTTCTTTTATGGATTGAGCCCTTAGTTCTAGGTTCTGCTTGACTCGATTAGAATAGGTCCAAACACCTAATTATCTTTGCATGCTCCTATAGATTCGTATTTGGACTTAGACTAATTAAACAGTTAGCTAGTAGCTTCCAAATCCACGCGCCGCGAGCTCACACCCGAACAAGCGCTTTCTCCTACCCCAAATGTGTTGGGCAGAGGAGGGGTGAGCCTAGACCGGACACTCGGATTAGGAATTACTAGTTAGCTTGTGGTTCTTCACGCTAGCAGCTGCCTGTTCTAGGACAATTTCCGCATGCATATCGCCATATAGCTTAGGTTTAAAAATTCTGCTTTGCATCCCGCATGGAGAGAGCTGGGATTCGCTGTAAGTCCTCTTACTTTGCACGCATCATCTAGGCACAAAGGTGAGATTTCCACCTTGGTGTCGACTTGCACGGCTTTTCCGACTCTATTCTCCCTCTGTTTTTGGAACAAAGTAGGATAAAGGAAAAATACAAAAACCGTTAGGCGCTTGTTTGAATCTACTCAAAAGAAGCGATAACACCAAAAAAATTAAAAAAGGGACTGCTAAGAAAACTTGACCAAAATAAAATTTGGTAATTGGATTCATTGCTTGGGGAGAGTAACACCCTCACTTGTCTTCAGGTTGCATGGGAAGGTCTCCTTCCAAGTGAGGTGAGCGCTTCGTAAGGATTAGAGCCCAAAACCCAACTTGTGGCTGCCTTGTGTATCGCCTGGATTTCCGAAGTATTGGCGCTACTATCGTACATAGTCGAGTAGGACTTGGTCGCCATTGGTGACTCGCTATTGTGTGAGCACCGACCTTGTCCGAAGTACCGAGCTTAGGCCACGCCTTCACGGGTGTGTCTGTCTCACCGGTTGCGTCCGAGTAGGACCTTGTACGCTCACGGGTGATTCCGTTGCGAGCGAGGTCCGAAGTATCGTTTTCGCCTATCGGCTTCCTCCCTCTATTTCTTTGGCTGAGTAGGGATCCAGGAAGGGTTACAAGGACCTCAAAAAGCGCAAGTTACAGGTTACACAGGAGGAGGACAAGTACGGGGACACTTTCCTGGCAGTACTCTCGCTCCTATAGGCGTAGCGTTCTAAGGACTCGTGAAAAGATAAATACCTGAAAACAAACTAAAATTGACAAGATAAAAGCCTAACCTTCACGGCTTCACGAGTTGAGTTGGTGAATCCACCCTTGCTTTGCGTTTGATTGCTAGATTTATTTAGGTCAAGATCAAAAACACCGCACAATTGTGCACAATTTTGTTGCATATCATCTTCTTCTTCTCTTGCATTTTCCCTGCTCTTTCCGAATAATCAAGATGATGGGACGGAGATCTCTTAGGCCGACCTTGTCGGCACCGCTATCTAGCACTCCTCCTTACTCATCTAGGAATGCCTCGGAGAGTCCGCTCTCCGAGCCCGAGTTCACATCCACCTTGTTCCCCCTCGACCACCCTTCCCATTCTCCTTCTCTCAGTCCAATTGTGTCAGAATTCAGTGCATCACAGAGTTCCGCTCATTCGACAGCACCTGAGATGGCCTCTTTTGCTTTTTCAGAAAATCCAGCAATGGCAGACAGAGGCGAGCACCCAGATGACCACAAGCATCCCCCGTTCATTATTGATCAAGTGGCCATCAACAATTCCTTGCTAGCATCCCTGGAGAATATGCAGAGGCAGATCCGTGACCAGGGAACATTCATGGGAGACCTGATGAGAGAGATAGCACAGCTGAGAGAAAACCGACCTGGGGGCGGTGGCGGTGGAGGAGGAGGAGGACCCGATGCAGGAGGAGGCGATCCAGACGCTGAGCGACCGCCACAGATTATCATGAGGGAACTGCACAACCCAGCTTCGTCCCTCACTCACCGGTAGATCAGACTTCCGCCAATCCACGGAGATTTCGAGCTTCGGCACCACACGATTCAGTTGCTACCCAAGTTTCATGGGTTGCCGACCGAAGAGCCGCACCTCCACCTCCAAGAATTTGAAATGATATGCAGTACTATCCATGATCGGTTGATGACCGAGGACACCATTAAGATGATCGCCTTCCCATTCTCATTGGTTGATAGAGCCGCATATTGGCTCAAACATCTTGGGCGATTCGTCGATACTTGGGCAGATCTCCGGACCACGTATTTGAAGAAATACTATCCTCTCGGCCGGACCAACGCAGCTAGAGCTATGATTAGCAATTTCGTCATGATCCCAAATGAACAGTTCCACGAAGCATGGGATCGATTCAGAGAGCTCATTGACCGGTGTCCACATCACGATATATCCAAGCCCAACCTGGTGCAGAGTTTCTTCTGTGGACTGACACCGGAGCTGCAGGGGCTAGTGAACGCCTCTTGCGGTGGGTCCTATTTCTCCAAGGGAGAAGACGACGTCTGGGCCATCTACGAAGGCATGGCAGAGAACTCCACAGTGATGACCCAGGCCCGAGTCTATACTCAGCAGAAGCCCCCGCAAGGAGCGGGATCATTTCAGAGGATCGCCCGCATCGATGCCGGTCCCAGCACAACGTCGGTAGCCGCAGCCCAAGCCGAATCAGCAGCAGCTGACATGGGCATTATTAGCGAAAAGTTGGACCGCATGGAGATCCTCGAAAAGAAGCAGAACCAAGGTCTAGCCCAGATGGACCTTCTCACCAAAACCATGAGTGACCTGAAGACTCAAATTCTATGTATTCAGGAGGCACAAACCCATTCCCAACAGCCTCCCAGGTCACAGGTTGCTTCCAGCAGCAGCAATCCCAACCAGGCCTCCACCTCATACCGCCAGGTGAACCATATCCAGGCGGAGCCGGTTCCATTGCTGCAGTACCATCCAGAGCAACCGCCATCTCAGGACACGCAGATGGTGGTTTATCAGCCAGAGCAGCCACTGGCAGTTCTTCCTCCACCCTCCTTTGAGCAGGAACCATTGATGGAAGTCAATGGGATTTGGTATGACCGATACCCTCAGCCCGCAATTCGTAGGGATCACCCCGGATTCCGTTGGGAGAATGGTGGATCCTCGTCCCAGCAGCATCTTCCTGCCCAAAGACAGCAGAACAGCCAGCTGACACAGCAGCAACAGCCCTAGTATGCCCATCAGCAACAATACCAGAGTGGTCCTCGTCCCTCCTATCAGGGACAGCAGTGGAGGCAGCGCCAGCCGCCTCAGCAGTCTTATCACCAGCCTTCCCCCCAGTATCAGCAGCAACACCAGTAGCAGCAGCCCCATTTCCAGCAGGGACAGACATCCGGTTCTCAGGGTCCGGCCTATGAGAACCCAGCCCTCGATGATCTTGCCCGCTTGCTATCTGAACAGCGAGCATCTTTCAGGCAAGAAATGGATGAATTCCGGCAGGAGATGCGGGATATCATCAAAGGCAAAGCCGCCATACCCGCTCAGATCGAACCTAATCCTAATAACCTAAAAAGAAAATCTGAGCAGGTAGAGTTCACAGAGGATACCTCTCCTAGTGACGATTTGAATGATATGTCTTATTCTTTGAATGATGCTAATTTTGTGACTACTAGGAGCGGTAGGATGCCAGCCGGCGGCGCCTCTTCTGAGCGACAGCCAGATGCAGAACCAGGAGCGCCAGAGGAGCAGACTAGCGGTGCTGATGCTGCTAATGATGATGTTGAAGACGGTGGTGCTGATGCCACCAATGATGGAGTCCAGGACGACGGTACTGATGCCGTTGTGATACCAGATGCAGACGGTGGTGCTGATGCCACCATTTTGGATGATGAACCAGAGCGCGGTGCTGATGCCGCGAAGACCGGTGCTAGTGGTGGTGCTGAGGCCACCACATCTACTTTTGTTGAGCCATCATCTGTGATGTTACCACATTTTGTATCTAGAGACTGTGGGAACAAAAACAAAAACAAAAATATGAATAAAGGAAAGGTTTCTGTTCAAATTGCAGATCCATATGTGGTGAATGATGATCATTGTATGGATTCTCCGTCTTCGCAGGCACATGGATCGATTCCTAGTCCTCCATCTGAGGAGGCCCCTACCATCCCCTTCCCTGAGGCACTCCGCCGAGCGAAGGGGAATAAAAAAGAAAATCCAAAAAAGAGCCAACAGGTAGAGTTCGGCAACGAAATGATTGACAGATTTCATATTCAGCTGACTCTACGGGAAGCATTCGAGCATATCCCCTTCTTCAAAAAGAACTTGAAAGAGACAACTACTGTTCGAAGGAAGAAGAGGCACCGAGATCAAATCCATATGCTCACTCATGACACATGTTGCATCATCCAGAACAAGCTGCCAGCCAAGCGACCAGACGCAGGAGCTCCCTATGTCAGATGCGAGATTCAGGAGCAGCAGTTTGATCGTACTCTATTAGACAGCGACTCTTCAATTAACCTCCTTCCGGCAGCCTTACTCAAGCAGTTCGAGTTTGGCCCTCTTCTTCGAAGCAGAACCGTCCTTCAGTTTGCTGATAGGTCGATTAAGAGGCCGAAGGGGTTATTGAAAGACGTGGTCGTTACCATTCAGGGCCTGAAATTCCCCGTAGACTTCGTTGTGTTGGACATGGAGATCCCTGAGTCGGTAACTGATGCCCCCATCATTCTCGGACGTCCATTCTTGGCCACAGCCAAGGCGGTGACCGACCATGATAGCGGGAAGGTATGTTTTCGCATAGAGGGCGAAACCATACAAATAGAGACGATCGAAGAAACCAAAGCTAGAGAGTTAGAGTGCTCAGAACAGTCCAGCGAAGCCGAGCAGATGACAGAGGAAGAGCTAGACATCCACCAGGTTTGTGACTTTGAGATGACTGATGATGAATCCAACTGGACAGATCCCGTAGCACCGACCCTCGCCTTGCCTACAGATTCCCTGTATCTCAAGCTCATGGCAGTCGAGAGCCGGGAGAGCACATCCCTGGATGAGGATATCTCTGAGGCTGACAGTGTTGTGATGAGTGGTGCTGAGGAATTTCAATCATGCTCATCTTCTTCTGATCCCTCGGATTCAGATATTGACTGGGATGACTTTGATGACTATTTACCTTGTCTGATTCCTACTGAGCCAACAACCACGACAGAGTGCGAGCCGGTGCAGTTTATAGTTGATTCAGAGAGCCGCCCTTCGTCAGAAATTCATGCAGAGCGAGAGTTCTCCCATGCAGACCTGGTCGCATTTACACAGACATATCAGAAGCCAGATCTGCCACCTCCCAGTTGCCCAGAACGGAAACCTCTGCCGCAGTCGATGAAGTACAGATTCCTTGCTGGAGAGCCAGAAATGCACCCAGTCATTATCTCAGCAGATTTGACTGGAGAGCAAGAATCTCGTCTGATGGAGGTTCTTGAAAGAAACCGCAACGCAATCGGTTGGAGTATAGCTGATCTCCAGGGGCTGAGCCCAAATCTTTGCTCTCACCACATTTATCTTGAGGATAACGCTAAGCCATCGCGTGAGTTCCAACGACGGCTGAACCCGAATCTTCGAGACGTAGTCATGAAAGAAATCTCCAAGTGGTGGAGTGCCGATTTTATCTATCCCATCTCCGACTCCAAATGGGTAAGTCCGCTACATGTGGTACCTAAGAAGACGGGTATCACTACAGTTTTCAATGAGTCTGGAGAGGAGATCGCTACCAGAGTACCAACTTCTTGGAGGGTCTGTGTGGACTACAGACGATTGAATGAGGCCACCAAGAAGGATCACTTCCCGCTACCATTCATTGATCAGATTATCGAGCGGCTAGTTGGGAAGAGTCATTATTGTTTTCTTGATGGGTACTCTGGATACAATCAAGTGGCCATTGCGCCCGAAGACCAGGAGAAAACGACATTCACCTGTCCGTTTGGGACTTATGCTTTCAGACGGATGCCCTTTGGTCTATGTAACGCTCCGGCGACATTCCAAAGGTGCATGTTGTCCATCTTCTCGGACATGGTGGGTGACTGTTTAGAGGTCTTCATGGATGACTTCTCGGTCTATGGTGACGGGTTCGACGCCTGTCTTGACTGCCTAGACCGTGTGCTCAAGCGCTGCATTGAGGTCAATCTTGTCTTATCCTGGGAGAAGAGTCATTTCATGATGACTCAGGGGACGGTCCTTGGTCATATCGTCTCCAACAGGGGCATGGAGGTCGATCCGGCTAAGGTGGACATCATCAGAAAACTCAATCCGCCGTCCAATCTGTGTCAGTTACGGTCTTTTCTGGGGCATGTCGGTTTCTACCGACGGTTCATTCAGGACTTCAGTCGAATTGCCCGACCGCTTACTGACTTGCTGACCAAAGACACCGAGTTTATTGTTAATGATAAGTGTCTTGAATCATTTGAAACTCTCAAAAACATGGTTGTTTCAGCTCCTGTCCTTCAGCCACCCGATTGGTCTCTCCCATTCGAGATCATGACGGATGCTTCAGATTTTGCTGTTGGGGCTGTGCTTGGACAGAGGAGGGATGGTTTACCGTTTGCCATTCACTACGCCAGCCGGACCTTGGATGCCGCGCAGCGGAATTACACTGTGACTGAGAAAGAGATGCTGGTCGTAGTTTTCGCTCTTGATAAGTATCGATCATACATTCTCGGATCTAGAGTCACCATTTACACTGATCATACCGCCATCCGGTACTTAATGGCTAAGAAGGATGCCAAAGCACGTCTCACCAGATGGATCCTTCTACTCCAGGAATTTGATATTGAGATTAAGGACAAGCCTGGAGTCAAGAATGTGGTGGCGGATCACCTCTCCAGATTGGAGAATCTTGAGGAATCTGAGCCCAGCGCACCTATCACAGAGACATTTCCAGATGAGGTGATCTTGGCTGTCACCTCACTTCCGTGGTATGCTGACTTTGTAAACTATCTTGTTGCCAAGACAGTCCCTCAGGGTTGGCCCAGGCAGAAACTTGAGACCTTCCTAGCTAAGGCCAAGTTTTACCATTGGGAGGATCCCGTCCTCTATCATGAAGGAGGGGATAGTATCTGGAGGAGGTGCATTCCTCAAGAAGAGCAGCATAGCGTCCTCACATACTGCCACAAGCTTGAGGCAGGAGGACATCATTCTGGAAAAAGAACAGCACAGAAGGTGCTTCAATCCGGCCTATGGTGGCCTACTCTCTTCAAGGATTCTGATGAGTTCGTGAAGAGATGTACTGACTGTCAGAAAATGGGAACCTGCGGACAGAGAGACATGATGCCCATGCAACCCATTCACTTCTGTGAGGTTTTTGATGCATGGGGGATTGATTTCATGGGCCCATTTCCTAAAAGTCAGGGATTCGAGCATATTTTGCTCGCTGTAGATTATGTCAGCCGATGGGTTGAGGCCATCCCCGCCCGAGCCGCAGATGCTAAAACCGTTTGCAAATTTTTGAGGAAAAATATCATTTCACGGTTCGGAGTACCTAGAGTCTTGATTTCAGACGGGGGGTCTCACTTCATCAATGACAAAGTCAGGGCCCTTGCAGACGAGTTCGACATTGACCATCGGGTTGCCACTCCTTATCACCCTCAGACTAATGGTCTTGCCGAAGTATCGAACAGGGAGATAAAGACTATCTTGCAGAAAGTTGTCCGCCCAGACCGAAAGGATTGGTCACAGCTTTTGGACTCGGTCTTGTGGGCTTATCGGACTTCTTTCAAGAATCCATTGGGAACATCTCCCTTTCGTCTCGTCTATGGCAAGCCGTGCCATTTGCTAGTGGAGATCAAGCATAAATCTTTTTGGGCAGTTACTGAGTTGCTTTTAGATCCCGAGAGTATAGGAGACCAAAGAAGAGCTGAATTGGCAGCCCTGGAAGAATTGAGAGATACAGCCTTTTCGAACAGCCAACAGTACAAAGAGAAAGTGAAGACATGGCACGATTCGCATATCAGCCATAAACAGTTTGAGCCAGATCAGAGAGTATGGTTGTTTGATTCCAGGCTGAAATTATTCCCAGGGAAATTGCAGAGCAAGTGGAAAGGACCGTATGTGGTCAGGAAGGTACATGACAATGGCAGCATCGACATATCCGAACCATCATCTTCCTCTACCTTCCGCGTCAATGGTCAACGCTTGAAACTATATCTTGATCATGATCCGCCGACCATTGACGTTGCCCCTATTCTGCTGGTATGAGATGTGTCCTTTGACTCTCATCATCTACATCTCATACATGGTGATCAATTCTATCTTCCGCTGTACAGATCCATCTGTTTATATCACTTTGTTGTCTGTCGATTTATTTTCTTATTTTCTTCTTTTCTTCTTTTCCTTTTCTATCTTCTTTATCTATCAAAAAGGTGCCGCCCTTGTAGACAGTTTTCCATACTTAGGACGTACTTTGTCCTAAGTATAGGGGGGTTGGCACCCCGAGTTGTTCTATCCTTTTCGATCCTCTCCATTGTCTCCTCTTCTTGTCTATACTTAGGGATATCTTACCCTAAGTATAGGGGGAGACAATCTGAGTACGATCTGTTCATTCCCACCCTTGACCCTCCCTGCGTTGTGAACAGTCTGCTATACTTAGGATTAGTTGATCCTAAGTATAGGGGGGACGGTCAACTTCTCATTCTTTAATTCATTCATTTATTTCTTTATTGGTTAGACTTGTCTATACTTAGTACGAGTTATGTCTTCTCTTTTCTCTCCGATCTATGAGGACATAGCTCAAGCTAAGTATAGGGGGTCGTATATACTACGTATATACTTTAGCCATAACTCGTACTTTCGTATTTTTCTAATAACATGGCTAATAATTCTTTAAAATTCATTAAAATTCATTAATAAAAAGATGTGCTTATTCCTCAAATGCTTTTTGTAATTACTGATTAATAAATCAGGTGAAAATGTTTTTTTTGCAAAATGTTTGAAAAATGGTTTGAAAATTTTTGTGAACATCTATTGAAAACTATTTTGAAAATATTTTGTTACATGTTTTCAACCTGTGTAAAAATGTGTGGATTGTAAAATTTATTTTCTTTGTATGAAATAAAATGTTTGAAAAATGATTTGCAAATGGTTTGAAAAATGGTTGCAAAAATGTTTTGAAAAACCGATATATACTGTTTGAAAAGCCTTTGTAAAATGATTTTCAAATGTGTGTAAAATGTTTGTAAATTATTTTGGACTATAGTTTTCAAAAAATTGTGTGGAAAACTTGTGTCAAATAAGTTTGAGGAATATTCACATTACACAAAAATCCACTATATGTATATATGTATAAAATTGATCACTTACCCTGTAAATTCTTAAAATCCACTTCTTGTAAATATAAGAAGCACTCTTGTGTACATATTTTAGACTAGTTTTCAGCCAAAAATTTTTCTTTTCAAAAATCCCAAAAACATTTGCAAAATTAAAATCCAAAAACATTTGAAAAATCTTTTTGAAAAATACAAAAAAAAATGCATCTGCATATGCATCATGCATCATCTTTTCAAAATCCATAAAAAGTTCAAAATCTTTGAAAATTGCATCACAAAAATATTTTCTGCATTGCATTGCATAGCATTCGCATTTTTCGGATTGAGTTTGATAGTTGAACAAGTCTAAGTAAAATCCGAAGATTGGAGCTTGATTGGACCTTCTAATCTACCTAATAACAGGAACCTTATAGGAATTGGGTTTGAGGTACTTCAGGTCTAGTTGACTTAATTCTTTGAGGATCACGGGACTTGGTTCAATGGATTCTTGACTGCCTAAGTAGAGTATTTCGGAGCACACGCACAACTCTTGTTGATAATGACCTAACTTGGACACCTACACCTTTCACATGGCTCAACTCAGTTGGAGTGGTGAGGGGATTGGATTTGCCGGTATGAGACGCACACAAGTGGAAACATTTATCCTCCTCTAGGGAGGGAAGTGCACCCCAACCCGTCCAGTGATTAGGAAGTCTAAAGACAGGAGGCTGTGGGTTGCGATAAAGCTTCAAAAGAGGGATAGTCTACTGGCTCAAGAGGAAAAACTCCTTATGTAAATGCTGCTGTGAATAGTATTTAAAAAAAAAAGTTCAGGCATGTACAAAAATAAAAAGCCTGCAAAGTATGTACAAAGTCAATAAGCAAGCTTGAGCATCAAAGTCAAATATGTGAGCCTGCAGCAGGATGACTTGACTACACTGGTCTTGCATCCAAGGATAGGTAGCTACACTGGCTACCATCCATTCTTCTCTTCACCCCCTCCTCTTGAGCTGGTTGCCACTTGAACTTAGAAGGGAATACCCCGCTCCTCGAGGATGGAGATGCTGGATTGGGGAATCATTGGGTTGTCGTACTGGAGAAGTCAGTTTCTTTGTCATTCTAGTTGGGGAGAGCCACCATCACTTACACTGTACAAGTCAGATTCATAGTCGTAAGAGTTTGCGTATGAATTGGAGTATTTCTGACCTGGCTATTGAGGAGACTTGGACAGAGTTTTGGGATTCTCAAGGACTGTTGGATTTCAAACACGGTTCTCACTAAGGTTCTGCCCGCACTAAAATTCCAAAGGTCCTACTTAAGCTCCAAACTTTGATTTTGTGAAGACAAGTTTGATAATCAGATAAAATCCAAGTTCTTCTTTTTCTTTTCTTTTCTTTTCTCTTTGCACTTATTGCATAAGTGTTTGCCAGGGACTAGCAAAGGTAAAGTATAGGGGGATGATGAATCCACATTTCATCATCTTTATTCTATCATTTTGGCACCAAAAACTCTAGCAAATGCCTGAAAATACCCTTAAATAGAGCATCTTAGCATTCATGCATGTGCATCCAAACAGTGTACAAATTACTGTAATTAAGGCCAAAATTATAGAATAAATAAAGAAAAGAAAAAGAATAAAATATTGTAAATATTTTATGACCCAAAACCCCCGAGACCTAGTCATCTTGATGAATAGGTCGACAAGGAATAAAGTAGGGGGAGATAAGGTCAGAAACACAGATATAATACCTATACTTCCTATTCATTCTTTAATTCATTTTGGGACCTATTTTTGGTTCCACTTTTTATACATCAAATAAAGAAACTTTGTACATGAAAGTTGTAGATAATTTAATAAAGAAAAATACAAAATTGATTTCACAGAAAAATAATGTACCGATAAAAAGTTATGGTCTGAATAAAAATCCAAAATCCCAACTTCCCAGACCCGTATCTCACAACTGACAACTCCAAATGCAGTGTACTCACCTTTAATTGTATATAGAAAAAAATAATCTATCCAATGGCGGTGGTTTCGCATTTGGCGGAGCTACGGTTTGAAAGTTGAGTTTTGGACCCTAATTGTATACTTGTACTGAATAAAATATTCAATTTATTCTTTATTCATTATTTATTCATTTTTTTATATTTTTATAATTTTGTAAATATTACTTATAATATATATGTGCATTAAAATTGAAATAAAATGCAAAGAAAAATAAAAATAAATATACTTGTATAAAGACTACATAGGTATACTGCATATACTTACACCTGTATAAAATACCTTTATATTTTATTTAATATACAAAATAAATCATAAAAATAAAATAAAAATATATTTGTGTAAATAAAAGTATTCTATAATTTTATAAAATACTAAATAAAAAAATAATAACAATAAAATACCTAAATAAAAATAAAATACTAAAATACATAGGTATTATACCTATATAAGGTTAAAAAGGCAACTTGTAAAAATAAATTTCCTAAAAATAATTAAAAATCAAAATAAAATACTACATAAAATTTTGAGCATTTTTTATTTTATAACTTTTATTTAATTCGGCCATTTAGTATTTTAAATAGAATTAATAAAATATTTTTCCAGGGTTTTTCCTGGTTGGTCCACGTGGACCAACCAGGAGGCCAGGACTGTTGACCTAGGTCAACAGTCTGACCTACCCCCTGTAGCCCGTGTCAGGCTCGGTTTTTGAGCCATCTTTGTGGCTTTTTCCCAGCCGATTCTTTCATGTTTTCGTGTTGCATCCTTCTGCAACATTGTTCACCAACCATCTATCTCACTCGCCCAAGCTTAATCTTGGTCTTTGGACCCAAGATTTGCAAGATATTCATTGATCTTTGGACCCCTGTCACCTTAGGTCAAACCGCATAAAACCAACCCCCCTACTTTGAATTCAAATCGAGTCCCCTTGGTCCACCCTTCAGCGCCACCTTCGTGCTCCTGAGCTCCTTGGAGGTGACAGCTCCATCGCCAGCTCCTCAGCCAAGGCGTTCGAAGTCGAGGGAGCCTCCACCACCTCCGCCAACAGCCGGCGTCGAGGTACCTTTCTTCCCTCTGGCTCCGGCCATCGAGGGCTCGCCCCGTTCATTTCTTTCTTGCATTCAATTCCTGTTAGCCTTAGGATCAATATCCCCCAAAAAAATTGAAGCTCCAACATCTGATTCGCTAGATCACCCACTTTGGCCGGAGCGCACCTCCGGCCCTTCGCCGCCACCTCGTTGCACACATCCCCACGCCTCCACGAGGCCCAGGCAATTTGCCCTGGGCCTTTTCACCACTTTTTGCAGGTCAAAGACCCTTGAACGAACCTGGAGAGCCATTTTGACTCCTCGCCGGAGATACCTGGAGCGTAAAGCTCCGCCGCCTTCGCGCCAGCACCTCGACGCTTCTCCGGCGAATCCGAGCCATCCAGTCCAAAGAGGGACCTTCCAGGAGTCTGCAGCTCCATTTTGGGGCCCATCCATCGCCTGAGGAGCGAGATCGGAGTCGGGGAAGTGCGCCTCCGCCGGCCTTCGTCCCTGTTCTTCCTCCTCGCTTCCCCACCGTCTGATCGAGCCGCAGCTCCAGATCGCGCGTCGACCGTCCGATCTTCCACGCCCAGCCACCGTTGGATCTCTTTACGAGATCTAATCTCAGACGTCGACGCCAACCGTCATCGGACGCCCTCATGCTGCCACGTGGATAACTGGCTCGCTCCCCGCCGCTGGATCGCGCCCCGCCGCCAGCCGTTGGATTCGTGCCACGCGTCGTCGTCAGAGCGCCCGAGCGAGGGTATTTTGCATCCCAACCCTCGCACTTTTTGTATTTAATATTTAGTATTTAAACTTTTGTCTGTAGTGTAAAAGTTTTGTAATATTTGCACAAAGACCCCCGTACTTTCAATATTTGCATTTAGGTCCTCAGCCACGTCACCTCACGTGACCTGTACACGTGAGGGGGTGGGCATTTTGCAGAAGGGTCCTTGGTCATTTGTGTATTTTGTTTTAGTCCTAAAACTATCGCAGCACGTGTAAACTTTTTGGATATTTTGCAAGTAGGCCCCTAGGGTTTCGTAATATTACATTTCAGTCCTCGCTAGGCGCGTGCAAGTCACGCGCCCTGGTGGGAAAATTGCTAAGAGGCCCAGGCGGCTTTTGTAATTGCATTTTGGTGCTTAGAATTGAATATTCGGTGTATATTTTCGTGGAAAATTGCATGTATGCCCCTGGATGTTTTAGATATTGCACATATACCCCTGCCAGGACTGTTTAATGTTTGGATGTTTGCTCTAATTATTTAACCTATCATTTTAAGTCCAAAAATTCCACAAAAATAGACTTAAGCATCTGGACATGTGTAATATGACGCCACCATTTTAGTTTTTGATTTTACTCTACTTTCATATTTATTAAAAATCAAAAACTTGCTATTTGTGCACTGTCTAGCTTAGAAAATACCAAAAAAATATTAAAACACCTCTAAAAATTCCAAAAAAATTACCTAGTGTCTATTTTATCATATTTTAGTGTCAGTCCAAAAATCATTAAAAATCTCAAAAGAAAAACACTAAAAATTCAAAAACACTCAAAAACTTCAAAAAAATATATAAAATAGTAGAAAAATCCAAAAACCACAAACTCAGCTTCTGTTTGTTCTTTATTTTGTTCTTTTTATTTGAAAAATAGTGTGAAAGTTTTTAGCTACTGGCTGCTATTTTTAAATCTCATTCTAATCACAACCAGCACCCTTTCCACTGTTTTGCCTTAATTCAGTAATTAAAAATACCAAAAACACCTTGAAAAATCCCCAAAAATCACAAAAACAGTAGAAAATCATAAAAACATTAAAAACAATTTATTTCTGAATTTTTGGTTATTTTTGCTCATTTTTATAAATATTTTAGCTTGTGTTTTATTATATTGTCTTTACTTTCCAATATTGAAAAAAAAAAGAAAATATAAAATATAAAATTATAAAAATCAGAAAATCAAAATACAAAATTAAAAATTAAAAATAAAAAAATTAAAAATTAAAAACCCACAAAAATTGCTTTGTTTGCTTGCTTAGTGTAGACACATCACACATTCACTTGAGCACCTTTGTTTGAACTACCCTGCGTGCTCCCTGTGTTCGAACTCTCTGCATACTTGTCACTATACACCATTGTGCAGAGTTAAAAATAAATTTTAACTCCACATTAGTTCTAATTTATTGATCTTTATTGTGGGTTAATTGTTGATTAATTTCAGAATTTGTGTGGTCAAACACCGACTGTTGACTCGCCTTGTGAGTCGATATAACCACATCGAATTTTGAGTTTATCAGTCGCTATACCAGGTTAATCTAATAGCGAGACCGCTACCTTGATTTTCATCGATTTTTGCTTTCGTTTGGTGGTCTGATATTTTTCTTGATTGAGCACCCGAGCGATTGAGGTCGCAACGATCGCTTCTGATTTATCTACCTTAGCTGCTCGGTTCCATCGCTCATCAGAATGGCGCCGTTGCCGGGAAGCACGATTAGTAGTCTTTATTTTCTTTTATTTTATTTTTGTTTTCTTTTTCGCGGCTTTCCGCGGCTCTTTCTGAGTTTGCGGCTTTTCGTGGCTTTTATTTCTCCTTTATTTTTATTCTATTTTCTTTTTATTTCTTTTCTTTTCTTTTTATTTGTGTCTTTGTTTTTGCTTATTTATTTTTATTGGCATTTTTGCACATATACCCCTGTTTCATTTCACTTGTTTTACCTGTTTCATTTACTTTATTTTATTTGGTATTTGACACTTTGCTATTGTCTTGCGAGGGCCCGAGGACCGAGGCGGAGACTCTCGAGAAGCCGGCGCAACCGCGGTGATCGGAGGCGGCTCCCTTCTGTACGGAGCCGCAGGAGAGCGCAAGAGAGTAGCTGAGTAGGAGAGGATTAGCTCAGATTAGATTAGACTTTATTTCAGCTCTTTGAATTATTGTAATAATACAGGGACAACTCAGACTTGGACTTGAGACACTCTCGGTCTGTTTCACCGAGCACCGATGTGCTCGGGGGACCCATTAGCTAGTTCGGCTTTTTATACGGCTTTTGTTTTCACTGCCTTTTCTTGTTTCTCGCGGTTTTCTCGAGCCCCTAGACTTAGGAATTTATATTTGATTGTGACGTAACTCATAGGATCCAAACACCCTAATATATTTGCCTGTTCCTATAGTTCGGTAATTGGACCTATAATAAAAGATTAATAAAAATAGCTGACTCGCTTCCTTCGAGCCTACGTGCCGTAGCCTGCCCTGCCAAGCGCTGCTCCTGAACCCGATTTGTCAGGAGGAGGAGGGGTAGACCAAGACCGGACCCTTTGGATCGGAGGCTGGTGATCAGCTAGACTGTTCTTTCGAGTAGAAATTGCTATTTAGGGACTCGGTTTTCCGCTTGCACCATTTAGGTAGTTTATTTTCTGTCTTTCAATTCTGCGCGGATCATCTTGCATGTAGACTGCTGGAGTCAGGTACGCACTTCTTACTCTGCATGCATCATTGATTTCATCGCGCATCGGCTTTTTCGTCTTCTCCTCCTGTTTTGGACTTAATAACCAAGAGAACCGAAAAATTCGTTAGGCGTTTTTGTTTTTATTGAAAAATATCTAAAAAGAAAAACAATAAAATTTGGGACTGTTAACACTATCGACCCTAAAAGACACCTCACTTAAAAATTTGTCTTGGGGAGAGCAACCCCCTCATTGTCTGGTTTGCTTGTGCGAGAGAGTGACCCCGAACACTAGGTAGAGCCCTCCGATATTCTTCTCGACTGATTATCGGCTATTTCTGTACGGGACAGTCGGTTGAGAAAATATTGGGTATCCCAACAGGTCACGTAACTGCTCTGTTATCCTGACTGATCACCAAAATAAAACTGACAAGATAATTGACCGAGCCTTTACGGTCTTCAGCTCGCGTTGCGTTGGTGAATTGGGGGTTTGCTTGTGATCGTAGTTGTTACCAGATCTCATCCGCACTACTCGCCACATCAAGATGATGGGCAGACGATCTCTTAGGCAGCCTCTTGTTGCACCGCTTTCGGGCGCATCTACCTGCTCATCTAGGTTGGTTCATGAGAGCCGAGACCTGCTCTCCGAACCCGAGTACGACTCCACCCTGTTCCCCCTTGATCCCCTTCTTCTGAGACCGAGATACCAGTGCCAGAGGAGAGACAGACAGATGATTTATCAGCACTTGAGTTTGGATGTTTTGATTTTGCAGAGACTATGGCCGGTAGTTCTGATGATCACACCAGAGGTCCGCAGCATGAGCATTTCGTTCTGGACTAGGGTGCGATCAACTCCACCCTGATCGCCTTCCTCGAGACAGTGCAACAGCAGCTGAGGGATCAGGGAGCATTCATGTTGGATATGAGGCGCGAGATGGAGCAGTTGAGAGCAGATCGAGAGCAGCGTAGAGAGGGCCCGAGGATACCCGATGAGGACACGGCAGCCGCCGCCGCAGCCGCAGCAGATCCACCGAGACCGATGCGGGAGTTACACAACCTCGGATCGACACGGATGCATCATTGGGTTGTTCTACCAGTCATCGTGGGGGACTTCAAGTTCCCCCCGAACACTTTGCAGCTCCTTCCCCAGTTCCATGGGCTCGCCGTAGAGGAGCCCCATCTCCATCTCCAGGAGTTTCTGATGATCTGCAGCACAGTCCATGATCGTCAGGTGGACCAGGATACCATCCGGATGATTGCCTTCCCCTTCTCCTTAGCAGACAGAGCAGCCACTTGGCTGAAGCACTTGGGGAAGTTCATCTACACCTGGGAGCAGCTCCGCACCGAGTACTTGCATAAGTACTATCCACTCGGGTGGACGAACGCCGCTAGAGCCCTGATCAGCAACTTCTCCATGCTCTCCAACGAGCAGTTTCACGAGGCATGGGAGAGGTTCAGAGAGCTGACCGATAGATGTCCGCACCATGACATTTCCAAGCCGAACCTTGTTCAGAGCTTTTTCAGCGGGCTGACACCAGAGCTTTAGGGCTTGGTGAACGCTTCTTGTGGCGGGTCTTACTTCGCCAAGGATCACAATCAGGTCTGGGCCATCTATGAGGAGATGGCTGAGAACTATATGGTGATGTCCTAGACCCGATTGTACACACAGGACAGACCCCAGCAGCCACAGACCGCGCAGTACCAGAGGATAGCACGGGTCGACGTCGGTCCATCTTGTTCGTCTGCGGTAGCAACAGCACAGGTCGAGTCCTCAGCTGCAGACATGGAGATTATCAGCGAGAATCTGGACCGGATGGAGATTATAGAGAAGAAGCAGTGCCAGGGCATCACGCAGATGGAGCAGATGGCACAGACCCTGAGTGACCTGAAGACACAGCTCATGTGTCTCCAGAAGGCACAGACGGCTTGACAACCTCGTCTCCAAGCACGAGGCGATCCGAGTAGCAGCAGCAGCTCGTCCCAGCGCTCCAGCTCCCACCAGCAGCCTAGACAGGTCCATCTTGTACAGGCGGAGCCGTACCAGCAGCCGCAGCTCACCTACCAGGCACCACCATCCACTGACACACGGATGGTGGTATACTAGCCGAATCAGCCTCTGGTAGTGCTCCCGCCACCCCAGTATGATGCAGAGCCGTTGATGGACGTCAACGGGATTTGGTACGATCGCCCCCAGCCCGGTATCCGACGAGACCATCCCGGATTCCGTTGGGCGGCCGGAGGTGCCCAGCCCCAGCAGCAGCCGTCAGGTCAGGGTGGCCAGTACAGCCATCAGAGGGATCACCAGCAGCAGCAGCCCCCAGCATATACCCATCCACAGCCACAGCAGTCACCGCAGTATGGTCCGCGTCCCTATCAGCAGGGACAGTTTTGGAGGCGTGATCAGCCTCATCAGCCGCAGCATCAGCCACATTCTTACCCCTCTCAGCCACAGCACCAGCAGCCTCACTACCATAGAGGCTACCCGTCGGGTTCTCATGGGCCATCCTATGAGAGCCCTGCCTTGGATGACATAGCCCACCTTCTCACAGATCAGCGAGATACTTTTTGATGGGAGATGGATGAGTTCCGCCAAGAGATGCGAGACATCGTGAGAGGGAAGGCTGCCATCCCTGCCCAGATTGAGCCGAACCCCAATAACCTGAAGAGGAAATCTGAGCAGGTAGCTTGTACTGAGTATGCCACTCCGAGTGATACTTTTGGTGATATGTCTGTATATCTTTTTTATATTGATTTTGTCACACTTAGGAGCGGTAGGATGCCAGCAGGTGGCGACTCGTCTGAGCGACACCCTGAGGATACATCCAGAGCGCCAGGCGAGGAGGAGAGCGGTACTGAGGCCGCTAGAGATGATGACGGTGGTACTGATGCCACCACGGATGCTGATCCCACCGACGGTACCGAGGCCGCAGTTTCACCAGTTGGAGAAGGTGGTACTGAGGCCACCCGTGTTGCCGAGCCAGAGCACGGTACTGAGGCCGCCCGTCTACCAGCCGATGGTGGTGTTGATGCCACCCGTTCTTCTGAGATTCCTGTTGTTTTTCCTGTTACTGATGTATTTCGAAACACTTCTGTGAATAAAGGAAAGGGTTTGTTTTCTTCCGGTCCCACTGTGGTGCATGATGTATGTGTGGATCCGACCGTCGAGCTGTCTAGACCCTTTCCTAGTCCTTCATCTGAGAAGGACCTTGTGATCCCCTTCCCTAGAGCCCTTCAGATGGGGAAGGGGAAGAAAAATGAAAATCCCAAAAAGAGAGAGCAAGAAGAGTTCAGCCAGCAGATGATAGACCGTTTCCATATTCAGCTGACTCTTCAGGAGGCTTTGCAGCACATCCCTCTACTCCAGCATTCACTTAGAGACAGGACCACAGTCAGGAGGAAGAGGAGAAACCACCATTCAGAGATTCATGTGCTGACGAGAGCCACGTGTTTCGCGATCCAGAACCGTTTTTCGGCCAAGAGGCCAGATTCAAGAGCCCCATATGTCAGATGTCATATCAGTGAGCAGAGGTTTGATCGTACTCTATTAGACAGCGGATCGTCGATCAACCTACTTCTGGCATCCCTTCTCGACCGCTTCGAGTTGGGCACTCTTAGACAGAGCAGGACAGTCCTTCAGTTTGCTGATCGATCTGTCAAGAGGCCGAAGGGGTTGCTTAGAGACGTTGCCGTCACGATTCAGGGTCTACAATTCCCCGTGGACTTCATAGTGTTGGACATGGAGATCCCTGAGTCAGTGACCGATACCCCCATCATTCTCGGTCGCCCGTTCTTGGCCACAACCAAGGTAGTGACTGACCATGATAGCGGGAAGGTATACTTTCGCATCGAGGGCGAAAGTGTACAAATATAGATGGTCGAGGACAGTAGAGCCAGAGACAAAGCATGCTCAGAGACTACTTCTGATACAGAGTAGATGACAGATGCCAGGCTAGACATCCACCAGGACTGTGACTTTGTGATTACAAATGATGAGGCAGTATGGGCAGATCCAGATGCACAGGCCATCCTCTCACCTTCAGAGTCCGCTGATGCAGATACGCCAACAGAGGAGAGCTTGAAGAGCACATTCCTGGTCCAGGATACTTTTGAGGCAGCAGAGCCGGTACTTGACCGCGAGACTGATTTTTGTGATGATGGTGGTATTGAGGCCACCTTGGATGATACAGATCCCTCGGAGTCAGGTTTTGACTGGGCAAAGTTTGATGATTATATACCAGATCTGACTTCCACTGAGCCTGCAGCTAGGGAGGAGGTAGATGCCGAGCAGAGCAGAGACAGTCTATCAGGGCAGCCTTCTCCAGACTCAGAGAGTAACAGAGAGTTTCAGTTCTCCCATGCAGATTTGGCAGCCTTCACGCAGAGTTTTCAGAGGCCAGATCCACCAGCACCCAGTTGTCCAGAGCTGAAGCCGCTTCCTGCGTCACTGAAGTATAGGTTCCTTGCGGGTGAGCATGAGATGTACCCATTGATTATCTCCGTCGATTTGACTGGAGAGCAGGAATCCCGTCTGATGGGGGTTCTTGAAAAGAACCGTAAGGCGATAGGATGGAGCGTAGCAGATTTCCAGGAGATAAGTCCAGCCCTGTGCTCCCACCATATCTATCTTGAGGATGAGGCGAAGCCGTCGCGTGAGTTCCAGCGGCGGCTGAACCCAAATCTGAGAGAGGTTGTCATGAAGGAGACATCGAAATGATGGAACGCCGACTTTATCTACCCCATCTCCGACTCCAAGTGGGTCAGCCCTTTGCATGTGGTGCCCAAGAAGACGGGCATCACTACAGTGGTCAGTGATCTGGAGAGGATATTGCTACAAGGGTACCCACTTCTTGGCGGGTCTGCGTTGATTATAGGAGACTCAACCAGGCCACCAAGAAGGATCATTTCCCCCTGCCCTTTATAGATCAGATCATTGAGAGACTGGCGGGAAGAGCCACTACCATTTTCTGGATGGGTATTCGGGCTACAACCATGTGGCCATCGCTCCCGAGGACCAGGACAAGATTACCTTTACCTGTCCCTTCGGCACATACGCCTTCCGACGTATGCCATTTGGGCTATGCAATGCCCCTACGACCTTTCAGAGATGCATGTTGTCGATCTTTTCGGACATGGTAGGGGAGTGCTTGGAGGTCTTCATGGATGATTTCTCGGTTTACGGCGACGGATTCGACTCCTGTCTTGACTGCCTAGACCGAGTCCTTCAGCGATGTATAGAGGTTCACTTGGTGTTATCTTGGGAGAAGAGTCACTTCATGGTGACTCAAGGGACGGTGCTTGGCCATATCATCTCCAACAGGGGCATGGAGGTTGATCCGGCCAAGGTAGATGTCATTAGAAAACTCGCACCGCCGTCCAATTTGCGGTAATTACGGTCATTCCTGGGGCATGTCAGTTTCTACCGACGATTCATTCATGATTTCAGCAGGATTGCCCGGCCGTTGACTGACCTGCTGATGAAAGACACCAAGTTCCTTGTCGATGATAAGTGTCTTTCGTCGTTTGAGACTCTCAAGAGATGTGTTGTTGAGGCTCCTGTTCTTCAACCGCCTGATTGGTCTCTCCCATTCGAGATCATGACGGATGCCTCCGATTTTGCCGTGGGGGCTGTGCTGGGACAGAGGAGGGATGGAGTCCCATTTGCTATCCACTACGCTAGCTGCACATTGGATTCCGCGCAGCGGAACTACACAGTCACAGAGAAGGAGATGCAAGCCGTAGTGTTCGCCCTAGATAAGTTCAGATCATACATTATTGGATCTAGAGTGACCTTGTACACATATCATACTGCCATCAGGTACCTCATGGCAAAGAAGGATGCCAAGGCCAGACTGACTAGATGGATCCTTCTACTCCAGGAGTTCGACATTGAGATTAAGGATAAGCCTAGAGTCAAGAATGTAGTGGTGGATCATCTCTCCCGATTAGAGCATCTTGAGTATTCTGAGCAGATTGACCCTATTTGTGAGACCTTCCCAGATGAGGCGATCCTTGCTATCGCCTCCCTCCCGTGGTATGTCGATATTGTGAGCTTTCTTGTTGCTAAGAAAGTTCTACAAGATTGGCCCAGGCAGAGGCTTGAGACCTTCCTCGCGAAGGCCAAGTCCTACCACTGGGAGGATCCCATCCTTTACCACGAAGGAGGGGATAGAGTCTGGAGTAGGTGCATTCCTCAGGAGGAGCACAATAGCGTCCTCACTTACTGCCACAAGCTTGAGGCAGGAGGACATTACTCTGGGAAGAGAACGGCACAGAAAGTGCTCCAATCCGGCCTGTGGTGGCCTACCCTCTTCAAGGACTCTGATGAGTTCGTGAAGAGGTGTACTGACTGTCAGAGGATGGGCACTTGTGGACAGCGTGATATGATGCCGATGCAGCCCATTCACTTCTGTGAGGTTTTTGACGCACGGGGCATCGATTTCATGGGTCCATTCCCTAAGAGTCAGGGATTTGAGTACATTCTGTTGGCCGTTGATTATGCGAGTCGTTGGGTTGAGGCCATCCCCGCCCGAACCGCTGATGCCAGGACAGTTTGCAGATTTTTGAGGAAGCACATCATTACGCGGTTCGGGGTCCCTCGAGTGTTGATTTCTGATGGGGGGTCTCATTTCATCAACGACCAGGTGAAGGCCCTTGCTAGCGAGTTCGGCATAGACCATCGAGTTGCCACTCCATACCGTCCACAGACGAATGGTCTAGCTGAGGTGTCGAACAGGGAGATCAAGACTATTTTGCAGAAAGTTATCCACCCTGACCGAAAGTATTGGTTACAGCTTTTGGACTCGGTCTTGTGGGCATATAGGACGTCTTTCAAGACACCACTGGGCACATCTCCCTTTCGCCTCGTATATGGCAAGCCGTGTCATTTACCTGTTGAGTTGAGACACAGGTCACTTTGGGCAGTTACAGATATTCTTTTGGATCCAGATAGTGTAGGAGACCAGAGGAGGGCAGAGTTAGCAGCCTTAGAGGAGCTTCATGACACCGCCTTCTCAAACAGCCTACAGTACAAGGAGAGAGTGAAGGAGTGGCATGATTCTCATATCAGCCACAAGCATTTTGAGCCTGGACAGAGAGTATGGTTGTTTGATGCTAGGCTTCGTCTATTCCCAGGGAAGCTACAGAGCAAATGGAAGGGACCTTATCTTGTGAGAAAGGTACACGACAACGGGAGCATTGACATATCTGAGTTGTTTTCTGAGAGTACCTTTCGAGTGAACAGCCAGCGGCTCAAGCCATTTCTAGATCATGAGCCGTGGGTCGTTGATGTTGCCCCTATTCACTTTGCGTGAGATGTGGTCTCTTGACTCACATCTATTGCATCTCACGCCTGAGTATCACTGTTCTTCCGACCTGTATAGATCCAGATGTCCATATCATTCCATTCTTTAGTCCCACATCCCTTTCTTCATCTTTTGATTATGCTATACTTAGGGTGAACTTTACCCTAAGTATAGGGGGGATGTTGGACTCTTGGGTATTCTTTTGATTCTTTTCTATCCCTATTTTGCTGCCTATACTTAGGGATATTTTACCCTAAGTATAGGGGGGGTAGACCCTGTACATTCTCCACTCGGTTTTCCCTTTGTGTACAGCCTGCTATACTTAGGATTATTTGATCCTAAGTATAGGGGGAAAAGCCGAGGTCTTCTTGATTTTCTATTCATTCATTCATCTTTGTATATAGCCTTCCTTTTCACTTCCCTATACTAAGCACGAGTTATGTCTTCTTCATCGCTCTTGACTCTGAGGACATCGTTCGAGCTAAGTATAGGGGGTGTGTATATATTTCATATATACTTTAGCCATAACTTGTACTTTGTGTGAGTGTGTTAATAAATAAAATTGGCTAAAAACCTAAAATCCATAAAAATTAAATATTTTCCCTATAAATAAACATTCTTTTATTGCACATACATAGCTAGTGTACAAATTATTTTTGTAAAAATGTTTTCAAAAACTGTTTGTATAAAGTTTGTGTAAATATGTGTATATCAAAATTATGTATATAGTACAAAATTTTTCTAAAATATTTTGAAAATTAAAAGTTTGAAAAATCTTGTGTAAATTTGTGTAAATATTTTTCAAAACTTCCATTCATGCACACATCCATGATTTCAAAACATTTTTCAAAAATTTTTGCATTTGTGTAAATGTTGTGTAAATATCATCTTTGTATATACTTGTATATAGTTTTTCCCAGATTATAGTTGACATTTAAACTAGCCTGGAATTAAATTGGGAAATGGAGCTTGATTAAGATCTCAATCTACCTAATTCTAAGAGGAACCTTATAGGGCTTAGGGTTAAGGCTTTTCAGGTCCATGGTGACTTAATTCTTTGAGTCCACTAGGCTATGATCACATGTCATCTCAATGAGCCTAAGTAGAGCACTTAACAACACACACATGACTCATATAGATAATGGCTTTACTTGGACACCGCACTTAGCACCGAGCTCTCTACGGATGAGGTGGTGAGGAGGCAGTCTTTCTTGACTTGGGGTAGCATATGAGGGTAGTACTTCTAGGCGGAACCTCTCTTCTTCTTTTAGTGAAGGAAGTGCGTCTCAACTTGGTCTGGTTGCCATGAGGTCTAACGACAGGAGTAGTGGGTTGCAATAATGCTTCAAAAGAGGGATAGTCTACTGGCTCAAGAGGAAAAACTCCTTGTATATATGCTGCACATGTATATGTTGTATAGATGCACTTGAAAACAAATGCAAAAAGAAAATAACTCCAAAAAAGTGGTGGGTCTGATAGAAAATGATAATCCCACCGGAGTATGTACATAGTGCAATAAGCAAAGCTTGAGATTCATGTCCCACCTTATGTAGCTTGCAGCAGGGAGACTTGGCTACACTGATTGAGCTCCCAAGGATACATGGCTACACTGGCCATGGTCCATTCTCTTCTTCCCCCTCTTCTTGAGCCGGTTGAACTTGAACTTAGAAGGGAATACTCCGCTCCTCGAGGAAAGAGTGGCTAGATTGGGGTCATAGAGTTACCTTGTTGGGAGGGTTGTCAAGTTGCCACTTCTGAGGTGGAAAGCTTATATTTCACATTCACAGTACAAGGAAAGATTCATGGTCTTCAGGGTTTGTGTTTGGTGACTTGATCTAATCTGGATTGTTGAGGAGTCCTGATTATAGATTAGTGGATCTTAGAGGCTGTTGAGTTTTAAACCTAAGGCTAAATAAGGTTCCGACACATTAATAATCCAAAGATCTGATCGAGTTCCATAATTCAATTTAATGAAGGCAAGTTTAATATTCAACCTTGATCCATGTATATTCTCCTCTTTTTCTTTTTCTGTTTCTTTTTCACTTCTTTTTCAAATAAGTGTTTGCTAAGGGACTAGCAAAGTTAAGTATAGGGGGGTGATGAATACTCATTCATCACTCTTTATTCTTATATTTTAGCTACAAAAACCTTTGCAAATACATGTAGATATCTGTAAATACAAATAATTACCAAAAAGCATGCATTGTATAAAATTAAATAGTTAGCATGTTTTTGTGCAAAAACAAAAGAATAAAGAAACAAAAGAAAAAGAGGGAAATATTTAGAATAAATATTGAGCAACCTAATCCCAAGGGAGGGCTCAGCATGGGCCTGACCGCATAAAAGCCAAAGTAGAGAGAGACAAGGGAGCTCAGGTGTACTTATACCTGTAAATAGAATAAAAATATTTTCCTCTAAAAATAAAAAAAATGGGTTTGTTTATATTTGTATATATTTGTAAATACAAAATCAAAAGAAAAATTAGAAAATTAAAAGGAAATAAAAATATCTTCTCCACTTGTATATTCATCATGTACATAGACCCCCTTTCTCTATTTATTTCACCTTGTAAATAAATAAATTAAATTCCATAAAAATTGATATATATTCCATATCCTATTATGTAAATAAATAAAATAAAAACTATAAAAACAAAAATTAAAATAAAAAGAACAAAAATAAAAACCAAAAGAAACATTGTAAATATACCATGTACATACTTGTATATACCTATTTATTTTACCCTTATAAATAAATAATAATAATAAAATAAAAATACCTTTTTATTCCTAATTTTATGCTATAAATAAATAAAATAGAAAATGGGAATAAAAATTTACACAAATAATTATTTAAAAATCAAAAATTTAAAATCAATATTGTATATACCTATGTATATAGTACTATATTCTAAATACTTAATTTATATTTCAAAAAATTAATAAAAAATAAAAAAATAGTTAAAATAAAAGAAACACTTTTTATGTTTTGAGTTTTCATTAATTCGACCATTTTCTATTTTTAATTGAATTTCCAAATCATTTCCACGTGGCCGCTTCTGACTGGTCCACGGGGAATGTTGACCCCCCGGTCAACTCCCCCCTTAGACCACAAAGTCCCGGATCCGAGTTTTCGACCCGACTTCTCGACATTTTCCACACTCGATCCGATCACTAAATCCGTTAACCCCGGGTCCTAATCCGACCTTGATCAACCCTGATCCACGCTCGGGGTGGATTTTGGGGATCCGCGCTCCGATCTTCTCGCCCGACTCCCAGATAGTCGGACCCCTAGGCATATATAGTCTGAGCTCTGCCGCTCCTTTTCGTATCTTTGGCTCATGCATTCTCCACCCTAGGACCTCCATCATCTCCATCTGAGTGACAGCAGTCGGCCGGTGGTGTTGCAGCAAGGAGAGGGTGACCAGACCATCGATCCGGCGACTTAGCGCTGTCGTGCGCCGCCCAGACGTGGTGCTCGAGCCTCGGGCATCGACGACCCTCGAGGCTAGGACCTAGAGCTTCATCGGCTCATTCCCAGTCGACCTCGTCCATCAGGTACCCCTAGTTCTTTCTCTCCTTAGCTAATTTCGATTCACGCCCAAATCGACCCATCGCCGACGACCCTTGATTCCGACCACCCTCGTCCATATTTCGATCATCGGAGTCGACCAACACCTCCGCACTCCTCTCACGTACGTTCTTCATCCCTTCGTTCAACCTAGTTCGTACAGGAACTGGGACTCGAGCTCCAACGTCGTCGCTTCGCCGGAGCTCGTCCATATCGACGCACCGATCATCCCCACCACCGCTAACCGGGTCGAGGCACTTTGCCCTCGACCCAGGAGTCTGTTGCTTTGCTTTGCAGGTCAAGACGAGCCCATCTGAGGGCTTGACGTTCAAGAGCAGCAGCTCCATCTCCGCCGGTGTCGCCTCAGCTCTCCGGAGCTCCGTTGCACCATCGGACGGGCTCTTCAGACGCGGGAGGCCCAGGCACATCTTCTCCGATCACCAGTAGCCTCAGAGGAGGACCACCGTGCGCGCACTGGGCCGGCTAACTTGTTTTTATTTTGGTTATTTTGCATAGAGGACCCAGCTCTTAGGCCCCTTTAGTTTTTGCATTTAATATTTAGTCATGTAAATACGTTTAGTAGTTGTTTTTATTTTGGTTATTTTGCATAGAGGACCCAGCTGTTTGTCTTATTTGCATTTTTACCCCTGTACATGATGGACACGTGCGTCGACACGTGAGTTTTGGTGAAATTGCATGATCTATCATGCATTCTTTGTGCGTTATTGTTTGCATCTTTTAAAATAGGAATGACACTTTGGTCCTTCCAGGCCTGAGTCATGTGTATCGTGCGTGGGCCTCGGGGCATTTTACATTTTGGACCCTCAATTTTCCAGCCTTGTTATTTCTAGGCCCCTGGAACTTATTTTCCTTACAGATAGGTCCGTGTGCACTGTTTGTTCATTTTTTATTTTAATAAAATAGCAAAATTAACCCAAATTCGATGAAAATTGGACACGTGGCTCCTGCCACGGTGTAAAATTTTCTCTATTTTTGGTCCTTCCAGGCCTAAGCATTTTTATTATTTTAAAAAATTCAAAAATATCTATTTTTCTTACTATCTAGTTTTAAAATTCACAAAAATATCAAAACACCTTTAAAAATTACAAAAAAAATTAGAATATTTTTGTTTTGTGATATTTGATTTTCTGACCAAGTTTGGTCATTTTTGGATTTATAAAACTTATAAAAATTGAAAAACCCCTAAAAACCATAAAAATTCTAATAAATATATGAAAATCCAAAAAAAATAAATCAGTGCCTAATTTTTCCTTATATTTTATATTTTACAGGAAAATTACCTCTAGGCCTTGAAACAACCATTTAGCATTTTTAAATGATTGTAGAAGCCTGACTGGACAACATCATTTATTTTCAGTCTTGTTTTATTTTTATAAAATTCTATAAAATCAGAAAAATATCAAAAAATAACCAAAAATAGTAAAAAATCTAAAAAACATAAAAATATTTTTGTTTGATTTTTTGAGCTTATTTGAGTAGTTAAATAATTGTGTGAAGTTGCTTGTTCCCTTGTTTTTCCTATTTTCTTTATTATTTAAAAATCCAAAAAAATATACAAATTATTAAAAACCCACCAAAAATCCTTTTATTTTATTTGTTTTTATTTTAAGACTACTTCGTAGGCCGCGAGGCCATCACGTGCTCCTTGAGTTCGACCATGGTCGCTATACCGGAATCTAATAGCGAGACCGCTACCTTGATTTTCATCGATTTTTGCTTTCGTTAGGTGGTCTGATATTTTTCTTGATTGAGCACCCGAGCGACTGAGGTCGCAACGACCGCTTCTGATTTATCTACCTTAGCTGCTCGGTTCCACCGCTCATCAGCTAAAACCTTTTATACACAGTACAAATTGCTTTCAAAGCCGAAAAGTTTGCATGATAAATGGGTGGATCTGAGCTGGCTGATGAAGTGAACATGGATAAGGCTTTGTGGAACTTGAGGGTTGTCGAGGCTTAAATCCTAATTCTAATAGAGTCATGACATACTATTAATCCAAAGATCTAATACAAGTTCTACATTTTGAGTGAAGTGAGATTCGGTTTAAAGAAATAAGCATATTCTAAGTTCTTTTATTTTTATATTTTTCTTTTTCTTTTTGCTTGCACTTATTTATAGAATAAGTGTTTGCTAAGGGACTAACAAAGGTAAAGTAGAGGGGAATGATGAATCCATGATTCGCCGTCTTTATTCTTTTATTTTGGCTAATCCTTAGTAAAATATATATAAATAATCACCAATTCCCACTAATTAACATTCTAACCATATTTCTTAAAATTATATATTTAACACTTATTTTATTCAAAATAAAATAATAAAAAGAAAATAAATAAATAAAAGAAAAAGGAAGGATGCATATAATAAAAATACAGACTGATCCTGACCCCGAGACCAGGTCAATATTGACTTGGTTGACAAAATAAATAAGTAGGGAAGACAAGGATCCTAAGTTATAAAAATACAGAAAATCAAGACCAAAAATAATAATAAACACATTTTTCACATTGTAAATATTTCACCTATTTTATTTATCACTTAGAAAAATTCCATATCAAAACACATCTTTTACAAAACTTATTTATAAAAATATAAATTAATTTGTAAAAATATTAGAAAAATAATTCATCACAAAAATAAAATATTACGACGAACCGAAAAAGCCGAATTCTGAGAATCATAACTATTTATAGAAAACTCCAAATGGACCAAAATCACTTTTAAATTTCATTTTATAAATAAAACAATTTATTAAAAATATCAAAAAATATTAGAATAAAACGAGTGAGTTTTGGCATTTGGGCCTCGTTGTATATATGTATTATATGTTGAAATTTCCCGTGTTTTTAATTAATTAACCGTAAATCCATTTAACTTAATTTCTTTTCTAAAATTCTTCTAAAAATCAATAGGAAAATATAAAATATAACTTAAGTCAAAATACCAATAAAATCCGAAGCAATGAAGCCGCTACCTAAATTTTCTAAACCTCATAACTTGGCCATATGGACTCCAAATTGGGCAAACTCAGTCTTAAAGTTCATATTATTTAATTATCTATCAAATGCCAATAGTTTCGCTAAAATCAGAGTTAATATATATGAAAAATGTGGGTTTTGGGACCATATTGGTATATAATGTATCATATACCTTAATTTATATTATTATTTATATATTTTATTATTAATCTATTATTAAATTAAATTCTATAAAAATTGATTTATTCATTTATTGACTTAATTATTTATTTATTGACTTATTTATTTATTTAATAATTATTATTAATTTACCAAATTATTTAAATAATTATATATATTTATATAACTTAGTTATTTCATAACTAAATATTTAATGATTTAATGTTCTATTTCATTACTTTTTAATTAATTTATTTTATTTAATTCTCAATTTTTTATTTATTAATTATTTTTATTTATTTATTTATTTATTTTCCTTTATTTTCTCTCTCATCCCTCTTTTTTCTTCCCCAGTCTTTCTTCCTTGTACGCCTCCTCCTTCCTCCAACCCAAAGCTGTTGCCCACCTCTTCTTCATCTCCTTCCTCCGTCAACCGCCCAACGACCTGGCCGTTGAGTCATTGACCTAACAGCCTCGTCATCTCATCCTATTTAAGGAGAGCCCCCTCGCCTGAGCTCCATCCGCCATTTGCTTCCATCTCCAGTGAGCTCCACCTCCTCCGAGTGTCGTGACCAAGACCTGGAGATCTCCGATTTTGCAGCGAGGAGTAAGGAGTCTGGCATGATCGCCGGTGAGGAACTCTACTCCGTCGTGCTCGAGCCTTCGTGATCTCCACTGTCGCGTAGAGGCGACGACTCCTGGAGTTTCGTACTCTACTCCACAGGCGACAACAAACATCAGGTTAGATACATTAGATCTCTTCTCTTCTGTCCTCTATCCCTCTGAACTCTTCTTGATCCTCTCGTTTCCCTCTGTTTTTGCTCTGATTTGAGTTCCCGATCCAACCGAGCATCATCTCGCCTTTCGAATTCCCCCCATTTTCTATTCTACCTTGCGCGATCTGTTCACCACCGATCACACATGGTGACCATAGAATTGGAGTTGTTCCTCCACCTACTGGAGCTCCTCCATCCATTCCCCATTCATCTAAAATCTGACCGAATCCAGATCCTTCGAGCCTTAGCGTCACTTGTAGGTCCTCTAGGATCTGGGAACAAAGCATCATCTGGAGGTTTCATACCATCTGAACATGGAGGTCTGAATCTGGTGGAGATCAATTTCGATGCCCTATCGATCTATGAAGCCGGAGACTTGATCGTGATTAAAACATCACCTCTTAAATATTTAGCTGCAGAACGAAATCAGCCACCGCGTCGCTCGAGACCTGGAGTATGTTCATCACCTGTAGACCTTCTCGATTTGGAGAAGACAAATCATTTCCTGCACCATCGCATCCTCGATCACCGGTTGTTCTCCACCTCAGCCTTCGTCATCGACGAATCATCAACAGCTCCGAGCATCACCGCCGACCAAGTATCACGAAGCATCACCGCCTCCTCGATCATAATTACTAGAGTGTCGCTGCCTTTTTGCATTTGGGGAAAATGAACCCCTATTTCCATATTTGACAATAGTCTTCGAATCAAGTTGAGATCCAACGGCCTAAGCACCTCCATACATCGTATCTAGAAGAGCCCTTGCTGACCCCGTCGCTTAATGCCCTCACGTGCGTGGCACGCGAGGCGAAGATATTTTGGAGGCAAAATTGCGAAATACCCTCAGAACTTCTCTATATTTCTAACAGGTCTTGAGAAGGCTCAATCACATGGACTGCATGTGCTTCCTATGCGTTTTGCATAAAGAGCCCTCGTACATTGCGGAATTTATGAATAGGTCCAACTCGAAGTTGAACACGTGCCTGACCATGTGATTTCTTGAGAGATTTACGCACACACCCTAGATACTTCGCAAATTGATGAACAGGTCCAGTCCGGTGTGAAGGCACGTGATCTGCATGTGTACTTTGGCTAATTTACGCGGACGCCTTCTGAATTTCGTAATATTTTACACACGCCCCTAATCTTTCCAAAACATCACATCCATACCCTGTCATGTATATAATCCCTATAATTTATACCTTACATATTAAATAAAATACAAAATATAAAATACAATAAAAAACTGCATAAATACCCTATATTATATACAGTATAAAATAGGATTTTGGAAAAAAATAAAAAGATTTTCTATTATTAATACTTCATTAAAACACCAAAAAATATAATTAACTAAATAAATATCACAAAATATATAAAAACACCTTTAAAAATATAATAAAAATTACATGTAGTATATTTTGCTATATTTTACTTAATAAATCAAAAAACAAAATAAAATTGAATATAAAAACCAATGAAAAAGTCAAAATACATAAAAACTTTTAAAAATCATAACAAAATAATAAAAATTACAAAAAGATGCATATCATATCATTTTAAAGATAATTTCATCTACTTTTTAATAAAAATAGAATAAAAATATTTTACTACTATTTTCAATTTTAAAAATCAAAAATAAAAATCTATTTTCAATAAAAACATTGTTTTCATATTTAAAAAATACAAAACTAATAAAAATTCTAAAAAACTTCTAAATATTCATAAAAATAGGAAATAAAATTGAAAACATAAAAATAACAAAATGAAAATCAAATAAAATTAAACAATATTTTCTAAAATTTAAAAAATTATAAAATACTTAAAAATCACAAAAACAATATAAAACTCATTAAAATCAAATAAAAATAAAAAATCCTCAAAAATAAATAAAAAAATTAGGAAATCTATTTACCTTAGTTTTCTGCTATTTTACCCTAGTTTCCAACAGTTTGTCTCCCTGAGTTCGACACTCTCGTACTTAATGTTATACACTTGAGTTTAGGAGTATAAATAAAATAAATATAAAAATAAATAAAAATTATCTTTTTCTAGTAAAATTCGACTGGTCACCATAGCGATGATAGTTAACTATTAGATCGGTCGGTTTTTCAATATATGATGCATTTTAGTTTTAAGTTGTATATGAAAGTTAAAAGATGCACAATTTTCATGTTGAACACTTTTTTATTTTACATCATTTTATTTTTATTATTCTTTTATTTTTATACTTGGAACTTTCTCATTAGACCACATGGTTGCCTCTAGCTGTGCCATGCGACCCGTGCCCTTGTCTCTTCCCGCCTCTCTTCCTAGTTGTCTGATCAGTTAATCAGACAACCATCTTTAGTTCAGTCCCGCATCCACTTGAATCGTCTACATCTCGTCAAGAGTTGTCTGATCTTTAGATCTGACAATGTAGATCACACAACGTTTCTTGCATCATTCCTATAAGGGGATGATCCCAACCTTCTGATCTCACTCGATCCGACATTCGTTTCTTATCGTTGACCTCTAGGCTACTCCTCTACACGTGAACATGTCCTCATCGATTGTTCTTCACCATTTAACCAATGCTTCTCCATGTGCCATCACACTCCCGCTCCAACATCATTCAACAACCCATTCATCCTTCTTCTTCGCCAATCCCTCCATTGTAACTTTCCACCACAACACAACCTCCTCATGATAGTTGAAACTGAAGCCTTCTCCAACTTTTGCCTCGATCAAACCCCTTCTGAAATCGTCAATTACCACTATCCATCCTTGTGCTGGAGTACTCTGAGCCCCCTCCTTGCGTCATGTGACAAATAGGGGTTGAGCAACGATCGATGTTCCTATTCAATGAGATTCAAAGTTGCAAACCTTTGCTGCAACCTTTAATCAAGTGCTGCTCAAGTTTCAATCCTCGTCACACAAGTTAGTAAAGACCCAGATATATAAAAGCCCCAATCTACGCCTTCGATCAACTCCATCCTTCGTCTTCAATCTTTGAGTAAACCCTAATATAATCCCTTTTGCTTGTTCTCTAATCTTCAATCTCCAGGTAAACCCCACTATCATCCTTTTTACATGTTCTCAAAATTTCTTCCACACAACACACTCCCTCCCACTCCAATCTGATCACATCACACCATCAGTACACCTTCATCATCTTCGTGGACACCTCGACTTCATCATCATCTTCATACAGATCTCTGCCCTACATTATTCCACTTCTTCTTCTTGCTCAGAAGAAGAACCATTAGGGCTCCACTCCCTCCATGCCGCTTAGCCCTCCATCCCGCCTCATCTTACCCCCAAAGCACCCCCACCCCCTTTGCCTCAGTTATCGATCTAACCCTATAGGTGCCCAAATGGATCACTGATCAGAAGCTTTAGAGCTTCTCCTATCTCGTGCTCCGCCTCCATCTAAGCCATATCATCTCGCAGCTCCAGCCATCATCGTACCTTCTCCAACCCTCTATCTTCTTATCCACGGCTCCAATTACCTTCTTCGATCTTCAACGAGCCTAAAGGAACAAGGAGGAGAAGTAGAGCCCTTGTCAGAGCATCATCACATTAACTTTCCATCTAAAGGAAAAGAGACAGGGAGAAAGATAAATAAAATCATATATAATTTGCTTGTGGATAGTAGAATTAGAACAAATTTCCATCCCAAATTTTGGGGGCCTCTTTTCGAGCCTCGGGTCACTTTTTTTACATGGTTGTTGGGACACCGAAAGTTGATAACCCAAGATTTGCTGGAAAAATTCAATATAACATCAGTAAATCGTTGCCATCTATGTAAAAAATAATGTGAATGTCATACCCATCTATTCATTGAATGTGAAGTTATGAGAACTATTCTTGTCAAAAGCGGAGTGTTTACAAATGGCACAAATCTACTCCTTATTCTCTCAAACAATATTGTGTGGAATGACGCGATGACTAACTGGAAGAAAATAACACATTAGGCTACTATTTTATGATTAATTTAGAAAGCAAGATGTGCCATCGCTTATGTAGGAAAACATTTGCAGATTGACTCCTTGCTAAAAGAAGCAACTATCATTCGGAACATTAGAGAGGAAATTTCAAGCTAATTGAATGGAAAACTATTTTTTAGCACATACTACTATCTTCGAAGTTTACAAATTCTCCTAACCTACTTTTGAAATATGCTTTACTACTCTTTTAAGCCCTTTGTGTACATGTAGGGATCAAAATCTTCAAAATTGGACTGAAAGATCTTCTGCGAACTTGTGCGTGGGAAAGACCCCTGCAATTCTTTCTCCGCATCTCATTTGTGTACAAGACCTCATCACAAATCTGGTGGAGATTGGAGGAAAATTTCTTTTTGGTGATCCAGTCTGCCCTTCACGGAGATCTGTCTTTTTTTGATGTTGCTTCTAGTTTATGCATTATGGGACTTCTGTTTGAGCTGTGATGAATTGTATTTTCACAAACTTCCCCTCTAGGGAGGCCCGCTTTTTGTTTACTATGAAAGACATTTCTAGACAATGATGAATGAAAATTGATCTTTTTCAAAAAAAAGTCCATCAATTTTGATCCTACGGCTCACATCCGCTCCGAGACTATCTCGACCACTACGCCTCGGTGGACTCGAACATGAGCAGAAGCGACAAATGATAGCCATGTGGCCCGAGCCGTCTTGCTTCCTAAGCCTCCAGGAGCCTCCACCCTCACGTGCCTAAGTGTGTGCCTACTTGGGCCTTTTGTATCTAGGTCCGTCCAACTCTTTATAATTGCACTCATATCCCCCCGTGCCTAGACATTTTTGTATAAGCCCCCGTGATTTTTTGTAGATAAGCCCCTGGTCTTTTTGAATAGTTTTAATTTATTTCATGTATATTTATTGTAAAAGATCCTTGGATGGTATGTTTAATAACTTTGGCATATCAAGGACATTTTTTTAATGAAATTGCTCTTGTTTTGGGGCTCTATTAAATCTCTTTCTAATTGTGTATTTAGTTCTTGGACGTGACATTCATTTATTCATTAATTAATCATAGAAGCTTAGTGACTATTGAATACTGTGTTAAATGACTATTGAATGCTATGTTAAATGTCATAGTTAGCAATCAACTCTATTTTTTAAAATAAAATAGCCTTCGGAAAACTTGTTGCGCGTAGAACTTAATTAAGGTGGTTTATTTCTGAATTTTAAAATAATATATTCCCTGATTAAGTGTTACATGTGATTAAAGTTATCAGGGTTCCTTATCATTTAAGTTCTTTATATCTAGAGTTGAATCTTTCAAATTGAGCATGAATTATGAATGTTTTCCTCTTAATTTGAACTTTGGCTCAAACTTTAATTCATGGGGTTGCGTGTAATTATTTGTGCATGTATTGTGAGCATATCGTTTATTCCGTGTCATTATATTTTCCATCCAAAAAGATTAAAAAAGTCAAGTATTTGCACATTTATTCTGATAGCACTCAACTTGATTAATTAGATATTTGACTTAGTTAAGATAGCATAAATATCTTTTGTCTTGTGTTCAACCTTCAATTTGTCCAGGATAAATTAAGCCACACTCTATTCACTGAGATATTTTAAGTATGGTTTTGACAATTTGACCACTTTAGAGTAGCGATATAGTGATTTATTAGCAATCATCTTGCAACCTTTTAGGGTTTAAGGAATAACTGAAGCGATGGGAATATGAGCCTCCATGACATTCAAAATTCTTTTAGGCCATGTTTGGATTGAGGGTTAACCCTCTTTTTGCAGGGTTTACACCCAAAACCTACCCCTTCTCTCACTTGTGGGGTCCACTCTTCCTCTATTTTTTAATACATTATATAAATCATTTCTCTTTCATCTATTCCATCAAAAAATAATATATTATACCGTCATATCATCTAAAAATTATAAACTACTCAACTTCTACTCACTTTTCCAAACTTCAATATAATCACATCACAATAACTATTCACTTTTCCAAACTCTAATACAATCACATCACAACAAATCCACTCAACACAAAACCATCTATCCAAACACCAAAACACAAAAACGGTTACCCTTCCCCAGTTTACTCGGGGTAACCCAGCAACCAAACACACCCTTAGTTTACTTAATATGATATGGAAAAACATAAACTTGTGATATTACTTCATGCGAAAAATTTTGTTAATGTGATTTTATATCACATTAAATTATAATTAGATATGTTGATCATATTTAATGTATGCCAATAACACTTTCTAAATGTTATTTGTCGCTCATAACATTGAACACACTCCTAAGAAATTTGATTTCATGTTTCTTGTATTATTTTCTTTGTTTGGAACATGCCATGGCCAAATTTATACATTAGGAGTTGTTGCTTAGGGGTCGATGGCTATGGTGTGGGGGTAGGGTCGTTATCCTGAGGATCAGGGGCTATGGGGCTAGAGACAGTGGTGTGAGCGCTAGGGTGTAGGGGTTGGCGGCTGTGAGATCTAATGCTTATGTTGTAGGTGCTTGGGGGATGCGGTCTTGTGGATGAGCTTGGCGCTATGGTGTGGGTACTAGAGCTGTTGTGTAGGGTCTAGTGGTTGTGGTGTGGAGGCTTAGGGGTTGTGGCTATGGTATTATATGGTCATATGGCCAGATCACAACTTGTAGGTGGAAACTACATATGCACACTGCTCGCAATGCACAGTGCCGTCCCTTACATTTCGTCGGCCCTAGGCAAAAGAAAATAATGGGCCCTTAATAATTTTTCGGGGAACAATCTGCTCTTATGGAATCCCATTAAATTTTGGGCTTTCACATTGAGTTCACCTTCGATTCTATAAGGGCTCATTTTTCGGTGAGTTGTTTTATTAAAAATTTGATTTTATAAGGGCCTATTTTTGGTGAGTTCTTTCACCAAAAATTCGATTCTATTAGATTCCAATAAGATATATACTATTTTTCCTAAACTAAAGATAGAAGAACATGTAAAAATGTGTCCCTAAAATTGATGGGCCCTAGGCCATTGCACTCACAAACTACCCTCAGGGACGACCCTGGCAATGCGATGTGGGGGCTCTGGTTGTGGTGTGTGGGTTGCGGTGCATGAAGTTTCACCTCGACAAGTTGTGAATGCACTAAACCACAAGGGAACTTAGGTTGGGCATTGTAAATCTCTGTCCTTTCAATTTATTGTGAAATTTATGAATGCATAAGCATAGGTTTTTTTTGTGGTTTGCTTTTGCATTTTTCGATACATATGCTTTTTAATTGCTTATATTCTTATATAATTACATAACATATGTTATCCTATACAGCCTCATGAAACGATGATATATATATGTATATAGGATATCTTTCAAATGAGACATGGTCCTTCCATCTCTATGGAAGGCCAACGATCCTGTGCGTTGATCATTAATCAGACGGTTGTTATTAAAGGCATGTTAGTATTATTATTTAATTAATCAAAAACCCATTTTGATCATTATCAATTGTCTAAATATAGTATGTAACTACCTAAATTATCTCGTCATTAATTCCTCTCTCCTAATTTGCCATTCATGTTGCATTTCTCTCTCTCTCTCTCTCTCCTAATTTACCATTCACGTTGCCACATTCATGGCTCCTCCAGCGGTGATGGGCGATCGGGATGCGAGGTGATGCTCGACGCGATGCTCGATCTGGGGCGATGGTTCCTCCTTCGGGTGGTCAGGTGGATCGGATTTGATGTCGAGTGCAAGGAGGCGAGCAACGAGCGGAAGAAAAAGGAGGACGAGTTCCTTGCGGCGTCGTCGACGATGACACTGACGATTGCAACGAGGAGGACGTCGGGTGCGGTGGCAGCAGATCGTGTATCGAAATCCAGCGGCTTGAGAGCAGAGACGAGGACGGGTATTGCGTTGGATCGTGCAATGGACGTCTTATTGGCAAGATCGAGCAAGATCATACGCTGGATCGTACAATGCACGCGACGGCATTGGACAGGGGTACGGGGGAACACGAGAGGAGGAATGGACGCAGCATGATGAGGTCCCGTCGACACGGAGATACAATATTGATATGTATTATACACTTTTTTATGTGTATTATACAATATTGACGTGCATTATAGACATTTGATATGTATTTTTACATATCAATTGAGTGCAAATGACCGTTGTATTTTTTTATGCATATTGTATATTTGATGTGTATTACACATTTTGGATGTGTGTTATACATTTTGAATGTGTATTATACATATTTCGGTGATATTTTACTCATCGATTGAGCGTGAATGACTACTACATTTTTATGAATAACCATAAAAAATTCTGTTCTACAAAGACCCATACAATCATTACAAATAAACATGCATTAATTGCTAATATGAATTATATTCTACAAAGAACCATACAGAATTTACAAATGGTTGATTAATTTAGAAAGAAATATAGTAAATACAAAAAACATACACTCGTTACAAAAGGAATAACAGATTCTACAAAAAAACACATTAAGATACAAACATTGCCTTACGTATGTCGCCCAGAATAAAACTGGATATTTTTTAAATATGGTATTGTGAAAAATACTAAAAATAAAAATAGCTAAATTTAGAATTTTGGAATTTGGCATGCATAATTAATGCGAAAGTTGATGACCAAAATGCCCTTTTAGGCAAATAAATTGATGATGCCATTAGATTTGAATCTAACGGCCAGGATCGTTGGCCTTCCTTAAAGATGGAAGGATCAAGACCTATTTGAAAGGCCTCCTATATATAGAGAGAGAGAGAGAGGAATGGAAGCCTACTTTGTGAAGTAGGTAACCTTATCTACTTCACATCTATTTTTCGTAATTTTTTTATTTTATTAAAAATGCCATCGTGGATTTTTATAATTATATCCCTCTAATATGTCATTCAAATTTCATCAGAAACAGAGACTCCTACGGCCTCCATCCAGAACATGTAAAATACAGCAAATCTTTGACCATTAAAAAATGACTGTCTGGATGGAGGCCGTAGGAGTCTCTGTTTCTGACGAAATTTCAATGACATATTAAAGGGATATAGTTATGAAAATCCACGGTGGTATTTTTCAAAAAAAAATAAAATTGCAAAAAATAGATGTGAAGTAGGTAAGGTTACCTACTTCACAAAGTAGGCTCCCTTTCCTCGTGTGTGTGTATGGGAAAAGGGAAGCTACACCGGGAGGTGCAGCCAACTAGCTACACCCGGGTATTTTTCTCATTGATTTTTTATTTTTTGAAGGAAACTTATGGGGGATTTACTTAGTTTATTGTGTGGAATATGTGTTTCAAATTTCATGCAAAACAAACACTCCTAGCATGCCCATCTAGATATGGTCAATTTCAATAATTCTGAAACCGTTAAAATGTCATAGCCTTGATGGAGATGATAGAAATGTCGAATTTAGTTGAAATTGGTACGATATCATGGTGATATATAGTGATTTAAATCCCCCTAGGTTTCATTTAAAAAACACAAAAAATCAATGAAAAAATGGTCGGATGCAGCTAGTTAGCTACACCCCCGGGTGCAGCTTCCCCAGCCCCTATATATATATATATATATATATATATATATATGTGGGAAAAGGGAAGCTACACCAGGTGGTGCAGCCAACTAGCTACACCAGGGCATTTTTCATATTTATTTTTGATTTTTTTAAAGGAAACCTATGGAGATTTACTTAGTTTATTGTGTGGAATATGTGTTTCAAATTTCATGCAAAACAAACATTCCTAACATGTCCATCTAGATATGATCAATTTCAATAATCCTGAGACCGTTAAAATGTGATAATCTTGATGGAGATGATAGAAGTGTCGAATTTAGTTGAAATTGTTATGATATCATGGTGATATATGCTGATTTAAATTCCCCAAAGTTTCATTTTAAAAGCAAAAAAATCAATGAAAAAAAATAGCCGGGTGCAGCTAGTTAGCTACACCCCAGGTGCAGCTTCCCCAGCCCCTATATATATATATATTTGTAAACCTTAAAATAACCTGGAAATATATGATAGAATTTATGTAATAGATAATGGAAGATGCTTTTGAGCCTCTAATAGTCTACCCCTACATATGATTGAGAGGCAATGATGATTATCTCCCAAATTCATGAAGATATTGACTTATGATAATTGTACTTCAAATGGTGTGGTAATTTAGGAGGCCTCCCAAGTAACCATCTTGAAGCCTTTATGATTTAAAAAAAACAACTGAAAAGTGAAAAATTTTTAGTGATTGTGATTTTATGTCACATTAACTTATAGTTACTTGTTGTGATCCTGTATAATGTATAATCATTAAAATAAATCTCACACTTCTAACACTAGCTAAGTGTTATTTTACTTTTCGCACATAGTATTGAAGACACTCCTAATAGATGCAAATTCTCTGCCTAGTTTTCTTGTACTATTTTATTTGAAATGCATTGTATTAATTTTATAATATTTTCAATATTTACTTTTATACATTGTCAACTTATTGTATACATGAATCTTAATATATTTTGAGGTTAGTGGAAAATTCAATTTATCGAATTAAATATCGAGGATTTTATTTTTGCCATGTTGGTAGGGATGGAGGAGTACAACAATGAGATCCAAAAAAGAATTGAGGATTCCTCAATATTTACTATAGATCTCAACTTTTGACAAGTTGACATTATGACATGTCCATCCGAAATGTGGATGATATATATGTTGAGCTGATGTAAATGAATATAGGATTTTTATCCCGCAAATTATATAACCTTTGTAAATTATCTTCTCGACTTTTGAAACAACATAATTCCCCACTTCACCTCGTAAACTTGCTATCTCTTACCTCATTAACCCTATGGTTAATCTGTTTGAAGCTCGTAGAAGTTCTTAGGATTAATTTATGGACACTATGGGGGTAATTACGTTGTGCAAAAGGTCGTAGGGGAAATATAACAAATTTCTAAAGTTCGTTTGATAAAAATCTCATGAATATAACAACAACAATGAGGTATATATCGACGAAAGTGTTAGTAAACTCAGTATCAGTTTTGAAAGAGATGCCTATGACAACATAGGGTGGTATTATCTGGATCTAGCTGTAAACATACAGGATTCTTTCATGCTTGATTGCCTAAAATATTGACATCAAATAAGCTTTTCAAAAACTATTTTAGGGTTTGAAAACATGGTCACCTTTTAGACGAGTCAATGTTGTTGCTAGATACACTCAGCTAAATAAAACATGATAAGCATTAAACTTACTTTTTTTTTGAAAGAAAAAAGGGCATCCACCGTGTAGGTGTGTGCCCAAAAACTTCGCCTTTTATTCACCAAAATATAGTACAAAATTAGTGTCAGAATCCACACAGATATGTTACAGGGACCAGTACTCAACTAGAGCCTTTGCGTGCGCCACAATGCTCTCACTATAACACCGTTCCTGCCTAAAAATCACCCCATTTCTAGCCACCCATATGGCCCAGATCATTGCAATTCGGCTGACCCGCTCCTTCTCAGTTCCATTCCAATTCTCGCCAATGGATTCCCAGAAACCAGTAACCCCATTAACCATCACCGTTGGGTTTCCGAATAGATGCCAAGCATCCATCGAACTTCTGCATTTGAAAAACAGGTGATCTGCATCTTCGCTATCCATCTGGCATCTGCGACAAGTAGGATCCGCCGTCTGCATGAAGCGTGCTAATCTAACCCCTGTTAATAGTCTCTCCCTTCTAAACAACCACAAGAATATCTTCACGCGAACGGGGATTTTCCATTTCCATAGCCTTCTACAGTCCGCCACACAACCTCCCGGGTCAAAAGTCGTGGGCCCCTTTAGATATCTATACGCCTTCCCCACCGAGAAAGTTCCATCACACCAACACCAACAATCCCGCCCCATCGTGGGACCTTCAACACTATCCAACTCCTCAAGCATTATTAGCAGCTCATCCAAGCGTTGATCAGAAAGCTCGCATCTGAACTGCGGTAGAAAGGATTGACCGTCCCAAACACTCGCCACGGAACAGTTCTGGTCGGCAGCCAAAACCCATAAATGTGGGAACCTCACGCCCAGAGCACCGTTTTTACTCCAGTCATCGATCCAAAATTTGAATCCAGCACCGTTTCCAATGACCGGTCTCAGAAAAGGACGAATATCCTGCACCACCGAGCAGATTCCTCTCCAAAAGTATGACGGAGCATTTCCTACCGCTCCAGGTCCTGGTATGGAGGCGCTTGTTCCATAGATTTCCCGAATTAGGCTACAAACCAAACTGTCACAGTCTCCCCAGATTCATGCAATCCATTTACTTAGTAGTGCCTTATTCATCTCTTCTAAACTTCGAAATCCAAGGCCACCATCTTCCTTGGCTTTAGAGATCATATTCCACTCAACCAAAGGCCACCCATTAGAGCTACCAGAAGATGACCAGAAGAACCATCTCATAATGCTCTCCATTCTCTTTCTCACCCCCACTGGTAATATCCTAGCTGACAAGAAAAAGATAGGGATCGCAGACAAGACCGATCGTACCAGTACCAGTCTACCTCCTCTAGACAAGCATGCAGATTTCCAACATGTCAGCTTCTGCTCCATCTTCTCCACCACAGGTAGCCAATCACTCTTATGCATTCTTCCTACCACTAAAGGCACACCAAGATAGCGCAAAGGCAGTTCCCTCCGCTGCGACCTCAGCCATCCTGCACACAGATGAATCTCTTCCTCCGTCAAACCAAATGGCACAAAGTCAGATTTTCCTCTGTTGAGCTGCAACCCAGACACTGATGCAAAAATATCAAGCACAACAGACAGTCCTTTACAGCTATTCGGACCACCCTCTGCCAATAAAATGGTGTCATCTGCGTACTGTAGAATGGGCACTGATATCTCACCTCTAGAATATCCCTTGCAAAATCCTCCAGTAGTTGCCCGATCAACCATTATCGTCAGTGCATCTGCCACAAGCACAAAGAGTAAAGGTGCAAGTGGGCACCCTTGGCGAACCCCACGTTGCGGTTGGAAGTAGCCTCCTCTAGACTGCCCATTCACTAGAACAGCACATGAAGCTGTCGTAACACATCTTTTCATCCACGAGATCCATTTGTCTGGGAAACCCCTCCGATGTAGAGATGCCCAAAGGAATCTCCAATCGACACTGTCATAAGCTTTGGAGAAATCTACCTTCCACAGTACCCCCTTCGTTTTGTTCCTCCTCCAATCCGCCACAATCTTCGTGGCCATCACCACACTATCTAGTAACTGTCTGCCTGGAAGAAAGCGCTCTGGACCGGGGAGATGATCTTATTCAAAACTTCCCTCAGTCTATTTGCCAACACCTTCTCCACAATTAGGTAGATCGCGTTAGACAACGCAATAGGACGGTAGTCTTCCACCCTTGTTACAAACTCCTTCTTAGCCAGTAGAAAAATGAATGACTTATTGAGCCGTTCAAAACCATAGTTCCCTTCTGCAAATTCCAACACAACATCCATCACCTCTGAAGCTACCACATCCCAGAACTCTCTGTAAAAGAACACAGGGAAACTATCCGGTCCAGGGCAACTGTCCGGGTTCAGATCAAAGACTGCCTTCCTCACCTCCTACCTCCCAAAGGGTCTCGTCAGCAGCTCCGCGTCAAGGTTAGAGATGTGCTTCACGCCTAAGCCCAGCCATCGAGAACCACAACTAGGTGCACGTCTGCTCATGCTCTTGAAGTATCATGTTACAGCCCTACTAACCTCCTCCTCGCCAGCAAACTCCTCCTCCCCAATCTTCACCGAGTGGATCATGTTTCTCCTTCTTCTACCATTTGCCACCACGTGAAAGAATCTAGTTTTTGCATCCCCCTCCTTTAACCACTTATGGCGAGACCTTTGTCTCCATTCCATCTCCCTCTTTCTATCCTCCTCTTCTAGAATCTTCTGTACCAACCCTCGGCTAATGAGTTCCTCCTCATCCAGTTCCCTGTCGTCTTCCACCAAGTAAAGCCGCTCCAACTCCTCCTGCGCCTGGCTCCTTCTCTGTTCCCTAGCCGTACGAGATTCTCTCCTGAAAGCAAGCAATCTGTGACGCAAAGCACCTAGCTTTAAGGAGAGTTTCACAGTGGCAGAACCCTCCACTGCCAAGTTGCTCTAAAATGATGTCACCATATTCTTGAAACCATCCTCCATCATCCAGCACCTCTCAAACCTGAAATAGGAAGAATAACCTCTTCCGCTACACGTGTCCAAGCAGAGAGGGGTATGATCAGACCTTGATCTAGGGCGGGATGTCACACAGGCCAAATCAAACCTTTCCAGAGCCTCTGTAGAAATAAGGAACCTGTCGACACGCGATCTCGATGAGGAGCCCCGCCAGGTATACTTGCAATTTGACGCATCAAGAACCTCCAACGCAAGGTCCTCGACAACCTCCTTAAAGTTGCTTGATCCAGGATCTTGACCTCCCCTACCACCTGGTCTATCCTCCGAATATAGTGTGACGTTGAGGTCACCTCCCACAATCCACGCCTCTTCCGAAAAACGGGCCCTCACTGTACGCAACTCAGTCCACAATCCCGTGTTGGGAGAGGACCCTACAGTACCATAGACTGAGGTCACCATTATCCGTGAGCGATCTCTCTTGCTGATTAACCTCACAGTGACCGATTTCACCACGATGACATCATCCAATAGTTCAAACAACTCACCGTTCCATGCTACCACAATTCCTCCAGAACTCTCATTCGCTAGTACCGATCTGAACTCGGTGAGATGGGCACCAGATACCGAACCCCATCTTACTGAATCCCAGGAATTAATCTTAGTCTCCTGTAGACAAACCACATCCAGCCGCCAATTTGTGAGTAGGGACGCGATCGCCAATCTCTTCTCCGGTTGGCCCAGTCCCCTCACGTTCCAAGTTAAGCATTTCATTGGTTAACCAATGGGGAATCCCCCGCCACCAATACTCCCACTCTCTGCGCTACAGCACGTTCAAAATGAACGAATTCTGGGATCCCCTCATTGTGCTCATGCTGATTATCGATCCGCGCCTCCACCCTCCGGCTCCCCTCCCTTCTCTCCACCTCCTCCAACACTTTAACATCTTCCTTCACTAAACTCTCTCCAGCGCCTTCCGATGATCTACTTCCCCCTTGTTCTATCACCACTACGTCCCAAACTTGAGCCTCTGTCTGACGACGACGCTTCCTTGGAATAAAATATTATATTTTCATCTGAGCATTAAACTTACATCTGATGAGCTAGTTATTATATTTTCAATATATGTTGTATAAAATATTTGTAATTCTGAATTTAATTATTTAAAATATATTAGAAAATAAAAAAGTAATTTTTAATCCGACAATTATTGTTGGGCGGTAGAATGCCTCTAATGGTCTGATTGTATAAGCAGTGGCTCCTACTTCAAAAGGACCAGATTCGAATCCCTCCCCCTCTAATAAAAAAACTATTATCAACGATTGGAACTTGCCGCTAATATATATACACACGACTGTCGAAGTAAAGAATACAATAGCGATTACGCACGGCTGCGAATAAGTGCGAGACTTGTGTCCGCGGGGACTGTAGCCATCGATGATGTGGACACTACAAGAAAATGGACCTAAGGCAACTGATAATCTTAATATTTATTGTCATGTGTCGTTGCCAAGCAATCTTTTGTACTTATAATTAGCAACAAATTAAATGTCGTTTTTGTTGTTAAAGTCCATATAACGACGACTTTTCCGTTGACTTATTTGTTAAAATTCACACTTATCGTTGTTAAATTTAGTAACGACTAGAAGAAAAAGTCAACGAATAATTGTTGCTATATGATTCGTTGTGAGGAACATAACAACGAATATCACTACTCGTTACGAATTTAAAGAAGCAAACAACGGATAGTATTCATTGTTTTTTTTTGAGAAATGTGAGGGTGACATCCTGAGTTGAGATTCACCGCCTGTGAAATATATTACTTAAAAAAATTAGCATAGTACATTATTCGTTGTTAAATTATCTGGATAGTATTCATTGTTATATGTTTAACTACAGAAGATATGACAATGAATATTGAAATTTCATTGTCTTAGGTCAATTTTCTTGTTGTGGGAGAAATATCATGGTGGTAAAAAATGTCGGTGTTTGGACGTAGAGTGGATCCTCTGCGGTGGTGTTGTCCCTGTTGTGATAGCGTGAGCCGCTCGATCTTGATCGAGCGGTTCACGATTTTGCATGATACGGACCCACAAAAAGTACAAAAGCGTGCGAACCGCTCGATCGTGATCGAGCGGCGTACACGGCTACTGCAGAATCTGCTGCATTTGGGGTTGCAACAGTCGAACTGCACTACAAAAAATGAGTTGTGGCCACCGAATGTGGTTACGGAAACTTGAGGCCACGATAATTCCATGGCCACTAGTTTCTCGTAGCTACAATTCCGTGGCCAAAATCTTCATACAAGAGCTGGGGCCACGATAAGTTCTGTGGTCACTTGTAGTGGCCACGATATATCCGTGGTTAGAGAACTCTTGCGACGAGATTTGTAGCTACGGCTACTGGCCACGACGTATTGTGGTCAGAGCCCAATTCTGTGGCCACAAGCCCCACATCCGTGGGCATAGTTTTGTAGCACAACTTATTTTCCTTGTAGTGTTGCCTCCATTTGGACGATAACCGTAGAAAATTCGGTACTCGTGCGGTGGATCGATATTTATCAGCTGTTTGCCGCGGACAGTAAAGTCGGTTTCGGAGCTGTTTTCGGCAGTTATCAACTGCCTGCAATGATCTGTGCCAGTGTAGTGAAATTAATTTATATTCAAGAAGATCAATTGCATTCACTGCCCATTTGCTGCATAAGTACATCTTATCATCATACCTGTTTCAGCACACCCTCTACTGTTTTTTCTAGGTTTTAAACATCGCAACTAAACTCCCTCACAGTTCATGTCATCTCATGAATTAGCAGGTTCTCAGTTAAAAAGAAGATCCAATTTTCATTCCACCTTCCGCTCTGGTTTAAATTTCTTGTACATAAACACACGCGCGTATATATCAATGACACACACATCACAACTATTTCCAGGAAGCAGCACGAGAGGAGACCTGTTAGACACAGACCAGTACTGTTCCATTGATACAGTTTGGCAGCAAGACGGTGGTCAAATTATACTTATTTACGTCTGGAAAGGTGCAGACAGAAAGCATGAGATTGTTGGCACGAACTAATTACCAGATGGAACACCTGTATGACATGTCTCTCTTTAATTTAGTATTAATAACTCCCGACATATGTAGTGCTCATGTCTCCTGCAGGTTGACGTGAGCGTGTACGTGCAGCTCTTCCCGTTTCACATTCTCCAGTAGTTATAGCTGTGTAAGCATATGCATTAGTATCAACACTACGACGCAGAAGCTTGAAGCCGAAATCAATGGGGCTTTCTGCTGCTTCGTGTGAAAATGGCGCGGATCGAGTACGGAGAGGTACGACTCGGAGCTCAATCGGCGAGAACAAAAGTCAACTGTCAAGGAAGGGAGGGAGAATTTGCAGGCTCGCATTTGAACCATTAATTGTATACAACGCGTATGTGTCATTATAAATAGACGCACCATGCATGCTGTTTTTGATTGAGAAATCGAACGAGAGAGCTTCTCTGCTGAATGGCAAGGAGGGAGCCTACATCAATGGCCGTGGCATCGTTAATGCTGGCGGCGATGGTGACGGCGGTGATCTACTTACCTTGTGTCGATGCGATTCGAACGCTGGAGCGCAAGGTTGTGGAGGTCGACCGCCATTTTATGTTGCCAACCTCGCCTGACGGAGGACGAGCTATGTTGTCTCAAGTGTCGTGGAAGTCGAACCATGGAGGAGGAAGAGGAGGAGGAGAGTTATCGGTGGTCGTCGCAACGCTACGGCAAATGCTCCCATCTGGTCCGAGCAAGAGAGGCCCTGGCCACTGATTGTTGTCACAAAAACTCATTCATGCATCTAATGAGCACGGCTGCAGTACTGTAATGGCCGGCTGTAAAGAGGAGACACACTCCTATTTGCAGCTGGCATCCGCACTACTGCAGAAGATCCGTACTCTGCATATAATACTAGCTTGTAATTCTCACAACTTTTTTCTATTTTTTTTGCTTGTTGTAGAAATATTTGTACTTTATTTTGTAAAGTTTGGTCATTAATTTCGAATAGAGAAGTCCCTACACGCATGTGATTATTCATGGTTAACTCTTTAATCGTCTCTTTTTAAAGAAATCTACAAGTTTTAATTCTATTTTTTTTAGTTGTTAAGGAAGATGTGTATATTTAGATCAGGTTGAACTATTGATTTTTCGAGTTTATTTCGTAAAAAGTTGCATCACTTATCTCCTTTCCTATATATGATTGTCGTGCAAGAATGGTTGACACTGGCAAATCATGTCGCGATGGTAACCTAGAAGCAAGAGGTTTGGTGTAGGATGGATACCACAAAGCACCCTTCCTGTCTTTATAGGACTGTATTCTAAACAAGCTCCCATGTAGGGACTCGATCGCCAAGTTCTAGTATTGCGTCTAATCTGGCTTGCTTGCTTTGCGATGGGGAGGATGAATCGAGGCACGACGATTTTTTTGTGTTTGCCCTTTCTCAGATCTGGTTTGGTGGGAGAGTTGTGCAAACTAGGGTTTACATGCTCGAGCCTTTCTTACACATGTTGATATTCTAGCCAGACTCGAAAAATCTCCCCTAGTAAGGATCGCGGGGAAGGAAGCACGCTCAGGATTGCGGTTGCAGCCATTGTTTGGAGGATTTGGCAAGAATGAAATCTTCAATGATAGTCAAGCGACGACAACTAAACCCAAGTCAAAGTTGCGACCCTCATAATCAAGATACTAGGATACTACAGTGCTACTATCTCAGTGCAGATCATCTGTTGTAATCCCAGTTACAACAAACATGCTGTAATCCCATTTTTCCTTTGGGATTTTTACCCGATAAACCTTATAAACTTTTTAAATTACCTCTACGATCTTTTGCGCAACGTAATTACCCCATTGACCATGTAAATTACCCCAAAACCCCTCAAGGGCTTCAAACAGATAACCCAGAGGGTTCACGGGGTAAGAGTTGACAAGTTTACGGGGTCGAAGGGGGAATTAAGTTGTTTCAAAGGTCGTGGAGTCAATTGGCAAAGTTTATAGGGTTGATTCCAAAATCCAATCTTATAGATTGAATCTTAGATTAATGCTCTATAAATTCTCCAATTTTCGCTGAAATCAGAGGTTATTTACTCTTTTATCTTAATAGTCAAATACCCGGGTAATAATTAAGCAACTTAAATTCCAATTAAAAAGGATGCGGATCTTTGATCATTAAGATAAAATAGCAAATAACTTCTAATTTGAGCGAAATTTGGAGGATATGTAGAGCATCAATCTAAGATTCAATCTATAAGGTTGGATTTTGGAATAGAAATCGCAAAATGAAAAAAATGAGATTACAAGTGTAACTGAGATTACAGAAGACGATCTGATCTCCCTAATATCGTGGGGGTACTTTTTACCGGTATTACATTTTGTGCCGAACTCTACCTTCCTAACAACGAACCATTATTTGTAATATTTGTGCTAGCTGAAAGCCAATAACTTGCATTAGCAGGCTACTTAATTATTGTTAGTATGATATATATATTTCAGTTGTGCTTTATACGGTATTTTTTTTGGATCAATAATTTGTATGGCACGGGCTTATCTATGTCTATTTATAAGTACATCTATAGAATTAATGGGGTTGTAATTAGCCTTTCCATTTTTTTGTCTTTAAGCATACATATGGAAATCCTTGGATTTCTCAATTTGGAGAAGTTGAAGAATAATTTGGAGTTGAAGTATTTGTGTCTCACTCTGTATTTATACGGTGATCCCCATATATAGTAGGGTAAAATAGGACTGTCCCCTATGGGAGCTAACTTGACTCCACTGCTCTATTTTCTCCATTTTTTATTTTTTTAAATGATTCCGTGGATTTTCATAACTATATTTCTATATCATGCCATTCAAGTTTCGTACGGAACAGAGACTCCCGTGGTCTCCATCCAGACGGGATCGGTTTCAACAATTTTACGACCGTTAAAAAATGATTGCCTGGATGGAGGCCATAGGAGTCTCTGTTTCACACGAAACTTGAATGACATGATATAGGGATATAGTGATAAATTTCCACATAATCATTTTTCAAAAAAATAAATCATAGGAAAACAGGACGGGAGAAGTCAAGTTAGCTCCGCGAGGGGGGCAGCCTCATTTTACCCTATATAATATAACCATATTCAGTCTTGATATCCTTTTATTAGAAAAAAAGATCGATCGTATCACTCTTCATAAGAAAGTCAAAGGCCGACATTACAGTGATAAACTGAGAGAGAGAGAGAGAGTCTACTAATGTGTATAAAAAGATGCATAAGCCCCAAGCATGCAAAAGCTAGAGTAAATAAAGTCATCATTCGCACATATTCCCGATTCTCGAAGAATAAAGGGTAAGACGATTGATCGAGAAAGATATCTTGTTCTTATTCTAAAATTTGATCTGCATATGTCTGGTAAAAAGAATAATATTCTTTTTTGGTCATAAATCTAAAATGGAAAGACAGTCAAAAAAAGGCTAAGATATATCATGCTGGCTGTAGTTCATCTATCAGACTACCAGAGTTAGTCTCAATCATCTGAAACTTTCATGATCGAGGTCCCAACCCATGCATTTCATAGGAGGTAAAAGAAATACATATATGGCTTAGTCATTGAGTAGATTAGAGGAGAGAAAAAAGATTTTTTGAGCAATGCTTGAGGTATCTATGAGAGTGCCCTTGAAGATGTGTTGCATCTCTCATTCCATGTAAATCACCAAGCTGATACCAGTCTTGAATTTTGCTTCAAGAATGAGGTGCGCAGTCAGATGCCATGGGGGACATAGAAGAACGAATTTATACCCTTTTGTAATAGTGAAATGCTCTAAGAGTCGAGTATCGCAACTACAATGGTATAATCACCTAGGATATGGTCCAAGATTTCCCCTCTGTTCTTTCTAAGGTAGCTCAATTGTAATTTTCTATCATCTTCGAGATTATGTGATTATGCTTATTCAAGCGATCGATTCTACGGTTGAAAAACGAAAGTCGATTCTAGATACATATTTTAATTGGCTTTCAAATAGATGGTTTCAAGAACAAGCTTAACCAAGTAAACATAAATGAATAAAAATAGATTAGACATAGTTAAATCAAAGATTATCTTACTTTTTTATCCCAACAAAATCAAAGAAGGTGACAACATAAATTACTTTTTATCCAAGGTCAAGAAGAAATCTAGATCAAAGTGTTCACTTTGTTGTTCCTATGCATTCACTATGCATTTGAATATATAGAAGACATAATTACAATTAAAATATAGATATGCCCAAATATTGAATAGAAAACATTCTCTTTTTAGTCATAAGTAACTTATCGTTGATACAAAGTTAGTTGAGAATTGGAGCCTAGATAATTTATTAAGAGTAAGATTGTAAAGGTCTCATGACCAACATGGAGTATGCAACCCAATCAAAATCAAACCAAATACCATAGTCTCATTATAGTAAATGAAAAAAAATGTATGTACATGTTGTGCAACTAGGGATGAAGACGAATCCGAATATATTCATATCCGATCCGTTATCATATTCGTTTTATATAGATTTTGACATTTGTCTTCGTATTCATTTCAAGTGGATGTGGGTATGGATATCAATTTGATATTCATGAATATTCACATTCATATTCGTGTGTGTGTGTGTATTATTCATGAATACAATGTTAGATTTATTTACGATTATGTGTAACAAAATTTTATGATTGCATTCACCATCATTAATTTAATTATTAAGAGATGAATATATTTAGTATATCTATTTTATGTGTAAATCATTCTAAACATGTATATTTTAGTTCATCTATAAAATATTTCTGTCATTATTCCTATCCGGTTCATATTCGTTTTATATTCATATTCATTTTTAAGGATGTGGTAATACAATTTTCACATTTGTCAATATTGGTATTCGTATTTATATTCATATTTTAAAATGGACAGGGACATGATTATATCTATATTTGTATCCATATCCGACCGTTTTCATCCCTATGTGCAGCCCTACGATAATTCTCGCTATATGTTGTTTTCATTGTTTATTATTTTTTAGAGATGATTCATGGCTATACATCAAAGATCAAGTGTATATCTTTCCTTGACCAAGACAAGTATAGAGTTGTATTACTGGATCTTATTCAGATCAAGTGAACTCTTCTACTCTATACTTTAGTATCACCATGTTTCCTTATGGTAGTACAAAACTAGTTGTTGATTAATTTGTGTTAATGCACAAAACCCAATTAGCATAGATACACCCTTCAACATTAATTTATGATCTCCTGGGAAAAAAAACCTATTTTAGGATTTTCTTGATAAAAAAGAAAGCGGTCCACCATTTGATAATGCACGTCTGTAGAAGTATAGAAGTATGCATGAATTGACTCATGATATTATATATGTAGTTAATTTCTGTCTATTTAGTACGAGGTATATACTTATCCAACAAGATGCAGATATCTTCACTTAAAGATCTCATCACGAAAATTTCATGTTTGATAGTCAACCTATGAATAATACAAATGGGAGTAGAGTCGACTTTGCATTAGAACTTTCCATTTTCTATTATAAGGTCAAGAGCATACCATACCACCTTTCGAAAAGGGATAAGCCTTCCTTAGATTTTGTTAAAATTCAATCCTAAGAAAATAATTAGTGTTCCAAATTTCCCACTTTCTTATTAACATTATTGCTAGTGATGATTTAATCATCAACATAGATAAAGGGAAGAGTTAGCATATTGTCATTTCTTCTCATAAACAAGGTATGATATCCATTCCATTAACTTTTTTTTGTCATAACCTCTATCAAATTGTTAAACCATGCTCTTAGGTTCGCTTTTATCTATAAAGAGCCTTTCTCAACCTGTAATATTTCTCGATCATCTTATATGCAGAGGAATATGCATGCACGATTCTCTTTTAAATTACCATTTCCGAAGGTATTTTTTACATCAAATTGATGCAATCTCCAATTCAAGGATGAGCAGGTGATGATTATCCATTTCATCATCTTTATTCTATCATTTTAACCTTAAAACATCTAGTAAATGCATGTAAATAACCTTAATTCATGCATTTTAGCATCCATGCATTATTGTGTAAATAGTGTAAGAAATACAGTTTTTAATGCCAAAATTATAGAATAAAGAAAAGAAAAGAAAAAATAAAATATTGAAAATATTTTATAACCCGAAACCCCAAGACCTAGGCATCTTGATGAATAGGTCGACAAGGAATAAAGTAGGGGGAGATAAGGGCCAAAATACCAATTAAATTCCCTTTTATTTATTTATTGTTTATTTTTGGGATCTATTTTTAGTTTCACTTTTTATACTTCAAATAAAGAAACTTGGAACACAAAAGTTATAGATAATTAAATATAGAAAAATACAAAATTGATTTCATACAAAAATAATGTATAGATAAAAAATTATGGTATGAATAAAATTCCAAAACCCCAACTTCCCAGACCCATATCTCTCAAATAAAACTCGAAATATATCAAAATCACCTTTAATTGTATATAATTTTTAATAAGCTACTTATTGAAGGTTTCATATTTTTCAGAGTTACGATGTAAAAGTTAGGTTTTGGACCCCTATTGCATATTGTACTCGATTAAAATATTTATTTTATTTATTATTCATTATTTTTATAATTTTTCTATTTTTATAATTTTGTAAATATTATTTATAATATATGTGCATATTAAAACTGGAATAAAAACATCAATAAATCATTAAAATAAAATACTTGTATAAAATACGTAGGTAAAATACCTATAACTATACCTATGTAAATAATACATCTATTTATTTCATTAAATATAATATATCATAAAAATAAAATAAAAATATATTTAAATATATAAAATTAAGTTATAATTATATAAAATAATAAACTAAACTAATAAAATAAAAAATAAAAAATAAAAAATAAAAAATAAAAGATTAAAATACATAGATGAATATACCTATATATAGCCTTAAAAGGTAACTTGTAATTAATTACCTCAAAAAAATAAAAATCATAATAAAATACTTTATAAAATAATAAATATTTTTCATTTTTAACCTAAAATTAATAAAATCGTTTAATATATTTAAATAAATTTAGATTTAATTTTCCAGGACTTTTTCTTGGTTGGTCCACGTGGACCAACCAGGAGCGTCCGAGAGTTGACTGCAAGTCTACTCTGTTGTGACCCCGAATTCTGGGTCATCGGATCCTTCCATATTCGGATCTGGTTACTCAGAAATAATTTATTCAGCAATCACAACTAACATTCAGAAACAGACTGCAAATATAAATACTCAGAAGGAAGTATTTCAACACTTTTCCATTTACAAAATAAAGTTCACATGTTTCATTGTCCCACTAAAACCTTTTACATGTACATCAACTGAAAGGAACACACAGAAAGATTACTAACTACCTTACAAACTAAAGTACTGTGGTTGGCTGGATGTCTACTATGTAAGTTGACTGGATTACTAAAGTCGTTGCGATGGCTCACCGACACATGTTGGGTTTTCCATAAATCATAGGATAACAATTAGCGAATGCTAAGTAACAAAGAAGAGAAAAGTAAATAAATGTGTAATTCTTCAAAACTTGTTATCACAAAAAGATTCATTCACTTTCATTAATTTAATTCCTATTCCTTTCTATTCCATGTCAGGGATTAGTCCAGGGAATTAACTCGCCACTATATGGACTCTGAAGTTGTGGACACTTCGGGATTGGAGATTGCATTGAGCTGGTAAGATTATGCCGCCGCACGTCACCTCAACCAATCCTTCAATACTACCCTGATAATTTCCTTTTTTATTAATCAGGGTCTCAAGCCCTTAGCCTGGCAAATAAAGGAGCACATTGTCATCGAGAACTCAGTTGCTTAAAACCTCAGGCTAACAAGTAATCATATAACCTAGCGGCTTTAAATACATGTTATCATGACCCAACCGCTATCCAACCACCCGTGCCTCCACATGGCACGACTACATCTTCTGTCGTTCAACCCGAAGATATTGGCACCCGATACCACGCGTTGCAAATTATTTATTTCATGTGCACTTATCATAACAGGGCAACCGTGTAGGATCACGCCAATACGGGTTCCTTCCGACAAACCTATAGGTTGCATGCCCGACATGTAGTTCTACTCCCAGTCATCCTTAACGTAACACATGATCCATTTCAGGATCCAAAACGATGCACATCAATTCTCATGATGTAATTCTTTTGTTAGGCCTTCAATTTGCATTCCTCAATATTGAGTATAGAACCACATATATATTAATTCATATATATATATTCATATTTATTCTTATTTTAACTCCTAAACCCTATCTTTCCAAGCCACTGCATCAATTTGATGCTTAACCTTATTTTAGTGGGAAATCACAAATTAATTTTTCAAATTTTCTCAACAATAGCTAAACTTATGGTTCTTTGTAGCGAAAAACGTAAAATCAGGAATTTCAATATCTCGCATGAAAATCCAACAACAAAAGGAAGGATTTCTTTACCTGATCGAGATCTTTCTCTCGTATGCAGTGCTTTATCGTGATTCTTTTTCAAAAGGATGATTTATAGATTCTGAAATGATCGAAATTCATTTTCGTATCAAAAACGCTAAGAGCGTGCCAAGAACGTGAAGAACAAACGAAGAATACGAAGAACGCAAAGAACACACGAAGAACACGAAGAACGTGAAGAACATATTTTCTCTTGAAATTTCAGCACTGCTTCCTCTTATACAGGATGATATTTCTAGGAAAATTTCGGCAAAGTTTTTCCTTATGTTGGGACATATTTCTATGAAAAATTCAGTAGAGTTTCCCCTTATATCGAGATATAGTTTAAAAGAAATACAGAAAGAGTTTCTTCTATAAAATCGCCGATAGAAAAACAACAAGAAAACTGAAAGAATATAACCAAACTACAAGCGATGGAGAATCGGTAGACACCACACATCTTAGGTGAGTGAAGGTGTGATGAATAACATGGTTCACTGACGTGTATAGCCGCACATACCTAAGTAGGGTATTACACAGATTTCTCCATTAAATTAGCTATAAAAACAGAAAAGAAAGAATAGAACAATACGCAATGGAGAATCGGTAGACACTACATGTCTTAAGTGAGTGAAAGTGTGACGAATCATTGGGTTCACTGATGTGCATAGCCGCTCGCACCTAAATAGGGTGTTATACAGATTTCTCCTCGAACCACAACAGAAGATGAATCAGAAACAAAGAAGAATCGAAAACAAAGGTAGAAAAAGAATATGAATCGAAAACCTAGCTTACGAAGCAAACTAAGAGAGGATCGTACCTTCCTCCTCCTCGTTCTCTCGGCAGCACTTCGTTAGCACTCCTTCCTCATCTCCCACTCCTCCTCCCAACCTCTCGACCCTAGCCCTTGGGGTGGTAGTGGTAGTGGAAATCGTATAGAATGAATGGGTAGGGAGGTATTTATAGGCTCCAGAAAACCGCTAACCATGTTTAGAAAACCACAGTTTAGACCGTAACCGCGGTTAGCGGCCCATGATTTTGGCCCATGGTTTTGGTCAAACTTATTCGAAACTTAGGGCTTAAGTTCAAACATTCCAGAGGATTCTAGATTCACTAATGATGCTTAATTAATGCTAATCATGATTAACTTTTATTAGTTACAATTTAACTTTCACGGTTACACTTATCTTTTGCTAACTATTGATCAGTGTTAACGGTTTTAAATCCGTCATTAATTTCTTTAATCATGCTTAATTAGTCTTAATGAAAGTCATTATGGGTTAATGACATTTTAAACCTCCTTACTTCTCTTTTTTTCGAAAATCATAACAAATCGAAACGAATTCCGATTCACACGAAACAAATTCCGTTGGTTTCCTCTTAACGAGCCGGATCTTTCTATATAGGATTTGAGAGATGCCAGGTTCAAGGCTTTATAAATTATAAGAACCTTAAAGGAAGTCCAGTCCTTGATACTAAAAATGCAGGCATAACAACCTTAAAGAGGATTAAAATCATAACAACCTTAAATAGAATGAATGTCATTTCATTTATAATAAAGATATACACAATACAAAGTGTTATCATTCAAACAAGTACGGTTATTTTTATCTCATTTATACCTCAGGTTCCCAAGTGGCTTCTTCAAACTCTTGGTTGCGCCACAACACTTTAACTAGAGGTACCTCTTTATTCCTCAACTTCTTGATATCCCTATCTAGTATTTGCACAGGTATTTCTAGGTATGTCAAGTCTGTCTCAATATGCAGATCATCGTAGTTTATCTTATGCTCAGGATCCTTAATATACTTTCTCAGATTTGATACATGAAAAACATCATGTATTGTCAAAAGATGTGGAGGAAGTGCAAGTCTATATACGACTTTCCCAATCCGCGGAATAATTTCAAAGGGACCCACGAACATGGGTGCCAACTTCCCACGCAAGCCAAACCTCTGAACTCTCTTCAAAGGCGATACTTTGAGAAATACAAAGTCGCCTACCTCAAACTCAACATCTCTTCGCTTGGTATCACTGTAACTTTTATGGTGACTCTGGGCAGTTATTAGTCTTTTTCGAGCAAGCTCTACAGCTTCCCGTATCTCCTAGAGTCTATCTGAATCGTAAAGGTTCTTTATCCCGACCTCTTGCCAATATAGAGGAGTAGTACACCTACGTACATATAGTGCTTCGAATGGTGCCATGCCAATACTTGCATGGTAACTATTGTTGTAGGTGAATTCTGCAAGAGGCAAATGTTTAATCCATGATCCCTTCCATTCTAAGGCACACACTCGTAGCATATCCTCTAGTGTTTGAATCGTACATTCTGACTGACTGTCTGTTTGTGGATGATATGTTGTGCTCAAGCAAAGCTATGCACCTAGGGCTTTCATGAAGTTCTCCCAATAGTGTGAGGTGAATCGTGAATCTCGATCAGAAACTACTTCCTTTGGAATACCATGGAGGCGGATCACATGTGTAATATATAACTCAGCAAGTTGATCTGGAGTTTAAGATAAGCTTATTGGAATAAAGTGTGCTACCTTGGTCAGACGATCTATCATAACCCATATACTATCTTTCCCACCAGTCGTTTGAGGTAAGCCAATAACAAAGTCCATGGAAATGCTTTCCCATTTCCATTCCGGTATAGGGAAGGGTTGCAATAATCCTGATGCTTTTGATGTGAAGCCTTTACCTGCTGGCAGGTAAAACATGAATTCACAAACTCAGCAACATCTTTCTTCATTCCCGGCCATCAAAAAGATGAATGAAGATCCTTATACATCTTCGTAATTCCTGGATGAATAGATAATCTAGAGCAATGCACTTCCCGTAAGATGTCTTTCCTCAATACAGGTGTGCTTGGTACACAAACTCTGTGATGGTATATAGTAACTCATCTTGTATATGAAATCCTTCTATCTCATTCTTGTCAAGTTGTTGTCTCAAGCCTTTAAGGACTGGATCATCCTCCTGTTCTTTCTTTATTCTATCCCAGATCTCTAGTTTGTATCGCTGAGGAATAGTTATACTATCGGCACTACTATCAAATGATTTCCATTCACTCAACGTTAATAGTAAACCCCAGAAATTGATATCACTCATCAACCCATGTAAGTAAGTTCTTCTACTGAGGGCATCTGCTACGATGTTCCCTTTACCGGGGTGGTAAGAGATGGTGCAATCATAGTTCTTTAATAACTCTAGCCACCGTCTATGTCTCATATTTAGCTCATTTCTATCAAATAGATATTTCAAGCTTTTATGGTCGGTAAAGATTACAAAAGTAATACTATAGAGGTAGTGTCTCCATATCTTTAAAGCGAAGACTACAGCAGCTAGTTCAAGGTCATGTGTCGGGTAGTTCTTCTCATTTATCCTGAGCCGTCGTGATGCATAAGCAACTACCTTACCATGTTGCAGAAGAACTGCCCCAAGTCCTTCTTTAGATGCATCAGTGTACACTGTAAATCCTTCAGTTCCACAGGGTAGAGTAAGGATAGGTGTCGATGTTAGGCATTCTTTCAGTGTCTGAAAATTAGTTTCACATGCATCAAACCATATGAATGGGACTTCCTTCTGAGTCAGCCTAGTCATTGACAATGCTATTCGTGAAAAGTCCTTCACAAATCTTCTATAATACCCGGCTAAACCCAGAAAAGTTCGTATTTCTGTGACAGTCTTCGTGCGTTCCCAACTTATCACTGCACTAACCTTTGCGGGATCAACTAATATACCTGCCTCTGAAATAACATGACTTAAGAAGGATACTTCAGTCAACCAGAAGTCACATTTGATATATTAGCATACAGTTTTTCTTCCTTAGTGTTTCGACTGCCTGCCTGAGATGGTGTTCATGTTGGTACTTATCCTTGGAGTAAATAAGTACATCATCAATGAAGACTACTACAAAGTGGTCTAGGAACTCCTTGAATACTCGATCCATGAGATCCATGAAGGTCGCTGTGGCATTTGTCAGTCCAAAAGGCATAACTGAAAATTCATAATGCACGTATCTAGTTCGAAAAGCTATCTTGGGAATATCTGTATCTTTAATTCTCAACTGATGGTATCCAGATCTTAAATCAATCTTGGAATACACAGTCGAACCATGTAATGGTCAAAGAGATCATCTATTCTTGGTAGAGGATACGTATTCTTTATTGTCCTCTTGTTTAGCAGTCTATAGTCAATGCACAATCGCATCGACACATCCTTCTTCCTTACAAATAAAACATGTGCATCCCATGGTGAAGTACTAGGACGAATGAAGCCTTTGTCTAACAATTCTTGTAATTGTACCTTTAACTCCAATTAATCCACTAGTGCCATCCTATATGGAGGAATAGAGATAGGCTGAGTATCAGGTGTGGGAGAGATTTCAAATTCAATTTCTCGCTCAAGTAATAATCCAGGTAATTCATCTGGAAATACATCAGGAAACTCGCACACTATAGGCACATCTTCTATCATTCTATCTGACCCTGATGTAGTGGATAAATAAGCTAAATAGCCTTGACACCCTTTATTCTAACAGTTGTTGAGCCTTCAGAGTATAGATGTATTTGACATCATCACTGGATGTCTTTTCAATAATTTAGAACTATATCGAGTTAGGAATGTGAAAAGTTACTGTCTTCTGGAAACAATCAAGGTATGCATGATGCATTTCTAGCTAATCCGTCCCCAGGATGAGATCAAAGTCATCCATTTCAATAAGAAATAGGGAAATATGTAACTGATGTCCTGCTATCAGTACTACACAATCATCCATGATTTCTCAGATTATAAATACTTGTCCTCCTGGTCCCTTGATCAGATAGGACTGTTGTACTTCTACTGGTACCTTACCCAAAGTGGGTACTAAACGTCGAGAAATAAATGAATGTGAAGCACCCAAATCAAACAAGGTATGTATTAAAAAGTCATGAATAGTAACGGTACCTCGTACGACTGTGCCAGAATTGTAGGCTTGTTCTTTAGTGATTGCATTGAGCTGACCATTAGGAATATGCATATTAGAACCCGCAACACTTTGTGGTGGTTGTTGTGTAGGAGATGCTCCTTGTGAGCCACAACCTCTACCCTGTCTTCCTCCACGTGTTACTCCATTGCTCGGGTGGATGTTATACTGTTAATTGGAGTTGGTTTAAACCCCGAACCTCTCAAATACGGATAGTCTTTTCTAATGTGACCTTCTTGATGACAGTGATAACATGCACGTATTCCTGTCTGAGCTGAAGACCCAACTACAGAGTTATTAGTTCATGGTGTTGAGTTACGAGGGTATAGTGGAGGTCTAGAGAACCCCCTCTTTCTGATAATTCCTGACCCAAGGTCTGTTGCGAGCTTATACTGGAACCAGCTGGATGATAGCGACGATCTCTACGGTTATAATTTTCCTTGCGTTTGGATGATCCACCATTAAAGTGGAAACTTCTTCTGTGGCGGTTTTCATCCCTCTCCATTTCAATACGAGAGGCGATGTCCATTGCTTCATCTATGCTTGTAGCTCTAAACCCCGCAAGCTTTTCTCTCGGATCTCCCTGAAGACCGCTAACAAATTTGGTAAGACACTCTTGTGGTGAAGCTTCTAGAGCTAAGGAGTAATGTAGTAGCTCGATAAAGTGGATATGATAATCTCGTACCACCTTAGAACCCTGGTTTAGAGAAGCCAACTCTCTCCTCTTTAATTCTACCAAATGGGAGGGACAGAAGTGAGCTCAGAATCTCTCTTCAAAGATATCCCATGGAACAGGATCTGCTAATCTCTTGGAAATTGCTTTTTACCATCGTCGTGCATAATCTGCATGGGAGTAATCAGCAATGTGCACCCAGGTGTCAACTGGTGCATGGATTATCCTCAACATCCTACTAATGTCATGAAGCCATAATTCAAACTCAGTAGGTGTCTCTACACCTTTGAATCGAGGAATCTTTCCCTTTCGGTAATTGTCAAGTAATTTTTGATGTCTAAGAAGGGCCTTCTCCATTGTTCCTTCATCTGGGGTCGGAGCAGACTCAGTGGAAGGATGGTAACTCGATTCTTCCTCAAAAAAGTGGATAAAACCCTCAACTCTAGCATCCATAGGCTTGGATGCCTCAGGTCTCTCAGCTTGTGTATTAAGTCATTCCTCCAATGCTTGTTGCCTTTTCCCCACGTCTTGGAGCATTGTCAGCATAGCCACTAATTATCTAGAAACGTCTTGGTCTGCCATGTGCTGGAATGAATCAAGGTCAAAAGTCATATCCTATATATCTTAGCATGATGTACATAAGGGACAATGACTTGTGAATGGTACTGCAGTTAATTATTAAGATCAAAGGATCTTAATACAACCTTAGTTTCTGAATACCGCTTATAGTTGTCAACTACTAAATAAATTACTGGAGTAACCGGGCTCTGATACCAAACTGTCGCAACCCTGAATATGGGGTCGTCGGATCCTCCCATATCCGGTTCTGCTTACTCAGCAATAATTTATTCAGCAATCACAACAAACATTCAGAAACAGATTGCAAATAAAAATACTCAGAAGGAAGTATTTCAACACTTTTCCATTCACAAAATAGAGTTCACATGATTCATTGTCCCACTACAACCATTTACATGTACATCAGCTGGAAGGAAATACATAGAAAGATTACTAACTATCTTACAAAGTAAAGCAACTGTGGTTGGCTGGATGTCTACTATGTAAGCTGACTGGACTACTAAAATCGTTGCGATGGCTCACCGACACCTCTTGGGTTTTCCATAATCATAGGATAACAATTAACGGATGCTAAGTAACAAAGAAGAGAAAAATAAACAAATGTGTAATTTTTTAAAACTTGTTATCACAAAAAAGATTCATTCATTTTCATTAGTTTAATTCCTATTCCTTTCTATTTCACGTCAGGGATTAGTCCAGGGAATTACCTCACCACTATATGGACTCCGAAATTGTAGACACTTCAGGATTGGAGATTGCGTTGATCTAGTAAGCTTATGCCGCCGCACGTTGCCTCAACCAATCCTCCAATACTATCCTGACAATTTCCTTTTCTTTTATTAATCAGGGTCTCAAACCCTTAGCATGGAAAACAAAGGAGCATACCGTCCTCAAGAACTCGGTTGCTTAAAACCTCAGGATAACATTTAATCATATAACCTAGCTGCTTTAAATACGTGTTATAGTGACCCAACCACTATCCAACCACCCGTGCCTCCACATGGCACGACTACATCTTCCGTCGTTCAATCCGAAGATATTGGTACCTGGTACAACGCATTGCAAATTATTTATTTCGTGCGCACTTATCATAACAGGGCAACCGTGTACCACCTAGGTACGGCCACACCAATACGGGTTCCTTCTGACAAACTTACATGTTGCATGCCCGACCTATAGCTCTACTCCCAGTCATCCTTAACATAACACATGATCCATTTCAGGATCCAAATCAATTCTCATGATGTAATTCTTCCGTTAGGCCTTCAATTTGCATATTCCTCAATATTGAGTATATGCCCATATATATTCATACATATATATATACACACGCTCATATTTATGCTTATTTTAACTCACAAACCCTATCTTTCCAAGCCACTGCATCAATTCGAAGCTTAACCTTATTTTAGTGGGAATCACAAAGCAACTTTTCATATTTTCTCAACAATAGCTAAACTTAGGGTTCTTCGTAGCGAAGAACATAAAATAAGGCATTTCAATATCTTGTATGAAAACCCAATAGCAAAAGAAAGGATTTCGTTACCTAATTGAGATCTCTCTCTCGTATGCAGTGCTTTATCGTGATTCTTCGTATCAAAACGCTAAGAACGTGCCAAGAACATGAAGAACGAACGAAAAACACGAATAATGCGAAGAACACAAGAAGAACACGAAGAACGCGAGGAAATATTTTCTCTTGAAATTTTAGCAGAGCTTCCCCTTATATAGGATGATATTTCTAGGAAAATTTTGGCAGAGTTTCCCTTATATTGGGATATATTTCTATGAAAATTTCAACAGAGTTTCCCCTTATATCGGGACATATTTTAAAAGAAAACAGAAAGAGTTTCCTCTATAAAATCACCGAGAGGAAAACAACAAGGAAACTAAAAGAATATAACCAAACTACAAGCGATGGAGAGTCAGTAGACACCACACATCTTAAGTGAGTGAAGGTGTGACGAATCACAGGGTTCACTGACGTGCATAGCCGCCCGCATCTAGTAGGGTATTACATAGATTTTTCCATCAAAATAACTATAAAAGTGGAAAAGAAAGAATAGAACAATACACAATGGAAAATCGGTCGACACCATGCGTCTTAGGTGAGTGAAAGTGTGACGAATCGTAGGGTTTCTCCTCGAACCACAACCGAAAATGAATCAAAAATAAAGAAGAATAAAAAACAAAGCTAGAAAAAGAACATGAATCGAAAACCTAGCTTACGAAGCAAACTAAGAGAGGATCGTACCTTCCTCCTCCTCGTTCTCTCAGTAGTGCTTCGCTAGCACTCCTTCCTCGCCTCCCACTCCTCCTCCCGACCTCTCGATTCTAGCCCTTGGGGAGGTGGTGATCGTGGAAATCGTAGAGAATGAATGGGTAAGGAGGGCATTTATAGGCTCCAGAAAACCGCTAATCATGGTTAGAAAATCATGGTTTAGACCTTAACCGTTGTTAGCAGCCCATGATTTTGGCCCAAGGTTTTGGCCAAAACTTATCCGAAACTTAGGACTTAAGTTAGAACATTCCAGAGGCTTCTAGATTCATTAACGATGCTTAACTAATGCTAATCGTGATTAGCATTCACTAATCACGATTTAACTTTCACGGTTTACGCTTATCTTTTGCTAACTATTGATTAGTGTTTGCTAATGGTCATTAGCGGTTTTCAATCCGTCATTAGTTTCTTTAATCATGCTTAATTAGTCTAAATGACAGTCATTATAGGTTAATGACATTTTAAACCTCCTTACTTCTCTTTCTTCCGAAAATCATAACAAATCGAAACGAAGTCCGATTCACACGAAATAAATTCCATTGGTTTCCTCTTGACAAGCCGAATCTTATTATATAGGATCCGAGATATGCCAGGTTCAAGGCTTTATAAACTCTCTGACCCGCCCTTCTGCCTCTTGTCAGACATTGGTTTTCGCCCATCTTCGCGATTTTTTCGAGGACAGCTCTTTCACCAAATCGTTGAACTTCCTTCTTGACCTTTTCTCCCTGATTATCTATGATTCACGCCCAGGGTTTTCTTTGGGGATTGCGTTGCTGATTCACTCAATCTTCATCGATCTTGAAGCCCGCTCATCAACGTGTGTAAAAATCACCTACGACCTTCTATTTGTTCTTTGATACCTCTTATGCCTTCTCCACCACCTTTGAGCTTCGAGAAAGACTCCCGGTGACAACAGGAGCCTTCTCCAATCGAGAGTGTAGGGTTTGGCGTGGAATTCAAGATCAGTCCGCTGCTCTGCCGCAAGTTCCTCCCCTAGTACGCACAACCGATGAGCTTCTATTCTCTCGCTCTTTCGATTCTGTACATTAGAGGTAGGTTAGTAGCGCACTTTATATCCATAGATTGAGTCACATTTGGATCGAAACCCATATTTCCCCTTGACGGAGCTTCCAGCTCCGCCGCTCCTTTCGGACCATATCTATCATACTCCAACTCCTCTAGCGCCTCCAGACTCTCCCTCATCGCTCTCTCATCGCCTGATGATCCTCCGCCCACCTTGCTCTCGCATAGAGCAAGGCCCTCGCTCTCCCTCAGCCACCATCCGTCGGAGACCTTCCATCTGCGCCATTTCCATTTTTTTGCCCGTCTGGAGGGTCACGACAGGTTGCCCGCGACCCTCTTAACTCTTTTTGCAGGTGCCTGGTCTACACGAATGCTTGGAGGGTGATTTTGATCACATTGGAAGCATATGGGGCTTCTCTTCTTCCCCGACGTTGCGGAGGAGCTCTGGTGCAACCTGCGCCATTTGGAGTCACCAGCGGATAGAGCATCTTGCCACCGAACCACCAACCACCATGGGGGGTGCGTGGGGGAAGAGATCGAAGTTTTTCGAAACCGGCGTTCGTCCCTGTTCTTCCTCCCTCACTCCCTACCGTCCGATCGGTGAGGGACTCCAAGCATTACAGTAACCATCGGATCTCGCGCATCTCGATTGTTCGATCGCCCAGAAGTGATCTAATCTCGATCGTCGGCACGAACCATCATCGCGATCTCTAGGGACGATACGTGGCATAAGTAAAGAAGATCTGTCGTCCGTTCCTGCTAAGCATTGGGTATTTTGCATTTTTACCCCAGAGGTTTTTGTATTTATTATATAGAATATAAACTTTTGTCCGTTGTTTAAATAGTTTTGTAAAATTTACAAAACGGTCCTTAGACTTTCTGGATTTGCACTTTAGTCCAAGCCACATGACCTTACATGACGCATCACGTGAGGTGATGATTTTACACTTGGGCCCCCAGGGTTTTTGTTATTTCTATTCAGTCTAGAAAATTTTTATAGCATTATATATTTTTGTGATATTTTCAGAAATACCCCTGGCTTTTAGATATTTCATTTAAGCCCCTATTAGGGATGCACGTGTTCACGCACGTGCTTTTGGAGTTTTTTCAAAGATACCCCCACGGGTCTCGAATTTTGTAATTGGTCCTACAATTCAAATATTTAGTTATATATTTTATTTGAAATTTGCACTTTAGCCCTACACTTTATGATATTTATAAAAATAGCCTTACTAGTAATGTAGTTTCTCTTTGTTTCTTGTATTTATTTCATACATTCAATTAACTCAAAAAAATCCCCCAAATAGACATGGCTTCCAAGAACATTGATCTTTCACGCCAAAATTTTTATTTTGCATTTTGAAGCTTTTGATTATTTATTAAAAAAATCAAAAACATGCATTTTTATTTTTGTTTATAAAAAAATACATAAAAATTATAAAAACCTTTTGAAAAAATTACCAAAAAAACTATTTTGTGTAATTTTGTGTTTTAGACCTTTATCCTAAAATCACTAAAAATATATAAAAAAACCAAAAAATAGGAAAACACTAAAAACCTCTATAAAAATATTAAAAAATCGTAAAAAAATCCAAAAATATGTTTTCTGATTCTAAATTTTATTTATTTTCTTATCTTTATTTTAAAATTAATTTGTAGAATTTTTGACTCTGTTTGATATTTTTCATCTTCATTTTAATTTCAGGTATATACTTAAACCCTGATTTTGGGTATTTTTTACTTTAAAAATCTATAAAAATTAGCAAAATTTCTTAAAAAATCAAAAAAATAGTAAAAAATTATTAAAATTCAAAAAAAAATTATTTTCTTATTTTGAGTATTTTTGTTAATTTTTATATTAACCTTAACTTATATTATATATAATTTATTATATATATTAAAAAATAATAAAATATAAAAAGAAAAAGATAAAATCAGAATATTAAAAATCAAAAATATAAAATACAAAATCAAAATAAAATAAAAAATTATTAAAAATTAAAAACCCACAAAAAATTGCAGCTTGGCTTTGTGTTTGTAGAAGTAATTGGTGCTTGGAATTCGATCTCGCCTGCTCTACTCTTTTGCTTCCTGTGTTCGACTCCTACTTGCTTGCCATTATACATTCTTAGTGGGGTATAATAAATTTTAACTCTTGCTCATAATTGTCTAATTATTTGTGTGGGTTAATTGTTGAACAACGAGAATATTCGAGTAGTCGCCTCAGCGATAGTAAGCTTGAATTGTCATGCCATTATCTAGCGACTCCCGTATCTTCATTTTTCAAATGGCGTCATTGGAGAGCATCGGCTTGTAGAGTAGATTTTATCTCTCCACTTGCTTAGCCATCTTTTATTATCTCTCTTTGCTTGATTATTAATTTTGAACTGTATGACGTCTCTTTCTTGTCTTCTTGCGAGGGGCCACGGACTAAGGAGGATTGCCTAGTGATTCTACGCAACCTTGGAAAGCGGAGTCGGCTATTCCACCCTAGCCGATAGGAGAGAGCAAGAGGCTCTTGAGAGAGAGAGGATAGTTTAGGATTTTTACTTTTTGGTGAGAGAGATATTTACTTGGCTATTAATTTGTAATAATACAGGTACTTTAGACTTTGGACACTCGGACCCAATTTCCAAGTGTTTGTTCACTTGGGGGCTCACCGCAGATTTTCGAGTTTTTATCGCTTCCTTTCACTTTGTTTCTCATGGTTTGTGCTTTCCACCTTTTTTCTATTTGTTTTCTGGAATGAGCCCTTAGTTTTTAGGCTTGCTTGATCGTGTAATCTAAGGCTAAACACCTAACTATATTGCATGTACATATAGTGTTCATGTTTGGACTTAAGAGTTAATTAATTGCTAAAGTACTCAGTCTCGAAACCGCATACCGCTAGAGGTCGTATACAGTGCTTGCAGGACCCATTGTGGCTGGCATTGATCGGCATCCGAGACTGAACTTAGGATTCATTTTGAGTACTTAGCATTTGATTCTTTACGTATAGAAATTGCCTGCTTAGGACGATTTCTATGTGCATGTCAACATATAGTATAGGTTTATAAATTCATATTTTGCATCCCGCATGGAGAGAGCTGGGAAGCACTGTAAGTCCTCTAACTTAGCATTCATCATTTAGGCACTAAGGTGAGATTTCCATCTTAGTGTCGCCTTGCTTGCTTTTCCGACCTTCTCCCTCTGTTTTTGGATCAATTAGGAATCAAAGAAAACATAAAAAAGTTAGGCATGTGTATTGAATCTATGCAAAGCAAGTGATAACACAAAAATTAAAAAAATGGACTGCTAAAAACACTTGACCTAAATAAAATTGATTAATAGGATTCATTGCCTTGGGTGAGCAAAGCCCTTATTTGTTTTCAGGTTGCATTAAAAGGTCTCCTTCACAATGAGAGAGTGGCTTCGTAAGGATTGGAGCCCAAAACCTAGTTTGTGGCCGCCTTGTGTATCGCCTAGATTTCCGAAGTATTGGCGCTTCTATCGTACGTAGACGAGTAGGGCTTGGTCAACAATGACGCTCTCTATTGTGTAGAGTGTTGACCTCTTCTGAAGTATTGAGCATAGGCCACACCTTCACGGGGGGTGGCTGTCTCATCGTCCTGCGTCCGAGTAGGTTCTCGCATGCTCACGGGTGATTCCATTGCGAGCGAGATCCGAAGTATTGGTTTCGCCTATCGTCTTCCTCCTTATATTTCTTTGGATGAATAGTGATCCAGGAAGGGTTACAAGGATCTTAAAAAGTGCAGACTATAGGTTACAAAGGAAGACAAGTACGGGATACTTTTCTGGTAGTACTCTCTCTCCAATAGGTGCAACGCTCTAAGGACTCGTTAAAAGATAAACTGCATGAATTCAAATCTAAAACGAACAAAGATAATTCCTAACCTTCACGGCTTCATGGGTTGAGTTGGTGAATCCATTGTTTTACGGTTTGATTGATTAGTCTTATTAAGGTCAAGATCAAAAACATCACGCATTTGCGCAATTTTTCTCCCCTTCCCAGTTGACCCTCGCTCATTGTGAGCCTTCTACTATTTTACACTCCTTTTATTCCCTGTTTGCCTCCGTACACTTCATCCATCATCTATCTCTTTTGATCCTCTCAAGATGTCATCACACAGATGGTTTAGGTGGGACTCCACTGACGCCCACATCGATTCCGCGTCGCCAACATCTTCAAAAAGGCGGGGTGATCTCCATGAAGTTAGCTCGGATCTCGTGAATTTCCCCTTGGACTCCCCGATTCTCTCTTCCTTCAACATTTGCCTTTCCCCAATAAATACGCTATTCGGGATGGACTCGCAAACCAAACTAGCTCTTTCTCTCCAAATAAATCGAGATTACTCTTGTCCCAGAATCAATCCTTTATGGATGGAGATTGATTACAGTCAATATCCTATGCTCCGTCGGAACAATCTGGGATTGACATAAATTCTATATTCATCTCGGCAGTTGGTGTTCAGAAAGAGACTGATCAAGGTTTACTCCATCATGTAGATTCTCAAGCCGATCTTGAACCCGACATTCAAGCCAATTCTGAGATGGCTCCAACTGGAAGAGGAAAGGGTCCACAGTGCTAGCCAGTCGAACCGACCGATCAGGGGGAAGGACAACATACTACACAAAATGAGGTCAACAGTCAGCTGCTTGCTTCCATCCAAGCTATCCAATAGTAGCTGACCAACCAGGCTTTGGCCCTAACTGCATTCCAAGATATGCTGAATGACTTGAGGAGGAGGGCCTATGAGAGAGATGGCAGAAGGGAGGGAGAATTAGAACCTGAGGATGAACCAAATCAGGGAGGTGCTGGAGATGAATTTTCTGTTGGTGGATCCTATTTTGAGAGAAGGGAGGAAGGACCGTCGCCGCCGAAGCCCACTTTGAAACAAACATATAACCTTGGAGACGGCCGCATTACCGAGTTGATTCAAATTCCACGGATCCATGCCCACTTCGAGCTAAAGCCGCAGTTTCTATCCCCACTCCCCACATTCCATGGGAACACCACCAAAGAACCTTATATCCACCTCAAGAAGTTCGGTCACTACCCCGGTATCTTGTTGGGGGTAGTCAAGATGACTGCTTTCCCCTTCAGCCTCCTAGACAAGGCCTTGTATTGGGTCGACCACTTGGGGAAGGTAGTCACGACACGGGAGGAGTTAAAATCTACATTTCTTCACAAATTCTATCCTCTCGGTCGTCTGAATAAAATGCATGCTCGCATCTCTAGCTTCTGCCAACAACCCCAAGAGGCAGTCCATGAAGCATGTGAGAGATTCAAATAATTACAAGAATGGTGTCCCCACCATGAGATTCCCAAGACTAGTCTCGTGTAGCATTTCTTTGGTAGGCTGACACTGGAAAGCCAAAGACTCGTCGATGCCGCTTGCGGAGGCTCGCATATTAACAAAGATGAGGACGTTGTGTGGAACATTTTTTAGGAGATGGTCGAAGGAGAGGATGCTCAGTCCTCATCATGTTCCTATATGAAGATGCCGGTCGCCATCAACAAGCATGTAAACATGGCTACCCATATCGAAGACAAGGATGAAAGCTCCAACCTCAACATTATTGGGAGCCACTTGTCTAAGGTCGACATCATTGAGAAGAGGTCGCAGGACCTCGAAAAACTGTCTGTTATTGAGAAGAGAACCCATGGATTGGAGAAGCTCGATTTGATTTCTCGACAGCTGGAGCAGCTAGTCCGTGCCATGAACGCCAACACTTGCAACTCTGTGTCTGCCACTACCAAGAACCCCGCTGATCAGAAGGACCCACTGCAGATACAATCTCCTTAAGTGAGTCTCCCACAGCCTCCACCAGTCCAGTACGTATATTACGTGCATGTCTCAGAGCAGCCCCCGCAGTCCCAGAACCATATGGTTGTTTATCAACCAGAGATGCAGCCAGTCTATTCGAATCAGTTTCCTCCTCCTCTACCGCAGATTCAAGAGATCAACAGTGTGTGGGAACACGAACAATAGTTGACCCGTCCTCAGGGACATCCCCAGGGTCAGAATTTGGCTAATCGACCACCTCCCCAACAACAACGTGGAGGGAGAAACTTCCAACCCTACCAATCCCAAAACCAGCAGCCTCCGCAATATGGGAACACATGGAGGAATGGATATCAGCAACAACAATCCGGCTACCGTAACCAGGGTTATCCTCTGGAGCAGTCGGCTGCATCATATAACAATTCTTATCCCTCCCAACAATATTCATAGTATTCCTCTCGTCCTCCTTCCCATCACTTTTCACAGGGATACGAACAACAACCTCCCCCACATTATCATAACCAGAGGCCCAAGTGGGTGATTCCTCTGAGGTTGCACCGGTGAACCCGGCCCTCGCTTGTCTAGAACAACTCGTCAAGATTATGGCTGAGATGACCCAAAAGATAGACGACCTGATGGCTACCAAAACCTTCAGCCCAAGTCAAGGCTAATCCTAATAAGTTCGAACACAAGGAGGAGGTAGTTTGCAGTGATCTACCCAATTCAGGTAGAAATGATTTGTTTATATCTAACGATGTTACTCTCAGGGGTGGTAAAGCATTGCATCCATCAGTAGCTGTGAAAGGAAAGCACATTGCATCTGACGGGGAGTCATCAGTTCAGCCAGCGCGAGGGCCAAGCAACATTTTTGGAGGAACACCATCTGCAGAAAAATCATAAAAAACAAAGAAAAAACAAAAATACAAGAAGATGACAACAGCCTCGGTGGAGACCAGCCGACAGTTGAGATGTCTGCACAAAGCACAGAACTCGATCCAACCTTAAAGAAGCTTGCACCTACAATGAAGCCAAAGCCAACACCAGAAGCCAAGCCTGCATTTTTTTGGTCCACACATTGTAGATGATTCTATACCTTATTGCCATCTACCTATAAACAATGATACAGACACAACTTTGAATGACATTATAGCATATTCGATAAATATTCCTTTTCCAAAAGTAACGAAAAAGCACAAAAAATTGAAAATTTTGAAAAATGCTTTGTCTGACCCTGCCATCGTGGAAATTATCCCGAATTTGGTCTTGAACATGCCTTTGATGAAAGCTCTTGAGTACATGCCAACTGTGAAGAAAGGACTGAAAGATACATGTACAAATAGGCATAGGCCTCATCCTCACAACTCCAGAAGCAAAGGTGGCAAGTCTGAAAAGCATATTCTTACAATGGCCACAGTCAATGCTATCAGCAACCTCCCAAACAAAAAGCCAGATAAGGGAGCACCTCTTTTCCGCTGTTAGATGTTCAACCAGGAGATTGAACGCACTTCGCTCGATAGCGGGTCTTTTGTCAACTTGATGCCAGCCTCACTTCTCACAGAATTCAGGTTAGGACCTCTCAAACCCACAAAGATGATGCTGCAGTTTGCAGACAAGTCAGTCAAGCGGCCTAGGGGCATGTTGGAGGATGTGATAGTCACGGTCTAGGGGAAGCAATTCCCAGCCAATTTTGTCGTACTCGACATGGACGTCTCCACTCCTTTTCTCCTCACCCCAATCATACTTGGGTGACCGTTCCTGCGAACAGCCAATGCAGTGGTGAATTATGGCACTGGAGAAATCACCTTCGGTTCCAGTAGTGGTAAAATCAAGATAGATACCATGTATGACGCAAGACTGCCAGAAGGGACATCTGCAACATGTGCAAGGGCGATCGATCATCCCGAAGATTGTGACTTTTTGGTCAAAATTCAAGACACCAACCTCTTTATGGATGATAATGAGATCCATGAATTCCTCTGCCCATAGGAGGAATTGGAAAATGCAGTCGAATTTTCCCTTATCGATCATGATGAGACATTTCCTGAGTTGCTTAAGGAGACCCAGGTGACAATGATGTGCCTTCACGACCAGGAGCAGACCATTGAAGAATTCTGTGAATTATTGAATGATGAGGCAGAACAGAGCAGGGTGGACACCGAACAAATGAAAGAATCATCACCAGCAATAGTAGTTGAAGTCACCCTTGAAGCAGCTCCTTGCCTGCCTGAGCTGAAACCGTTGCCCTCCAATATGAAATATGCCTTTCTTGCTGGAGAACCTAACATGTACCTGGTCATTATCAACGCTCATCTGACCATAGACCAGGAATCTCGTCTGATGGAGGTTCTTGAACGCAACTGCAAGACAATAGGCTATAAAACTTCGGATCTCCATGGGATCAATCCATCCTTGTGCTCGCATCGCATTTTCCTGGAAGAAGATAGAAAACCCTACCGAGAATTTCAAAGAAGACTCAATCCAAATCTACGGGAGGTCGTTATGAAAGAAATTCAGAAATGGTGCGATGCAGGATTCATTTATCCCATCTCCGACAGCAAATGGGTGAGCCCTCTACATATGGTGCCAAAGAAATCAGGAATCATCATTGTGAAGAACGACAAAGGAGAGGAGATCACAACCAGAGTACCCACTTCTGGACGAGTGTGCATAGACTACAGAAGACTTAATCTCGCCACCAAGAAGGACCACTTTCTGTTACCTTCATCAACTAGATTCTTGAGAGATTGGCCGTGAAGGAATACTTCTGCTTCTTAGATGGATACTCTGGGTATAATCAGGTGTCTATAGCTCCTGAAGACCAAGATAAGACCACGTTCACCTACCCCTTTAGAACGTACGCCTTCAAACGAATGACGTTCGTGCTATGCAATGCCCCAGCAGCATTTTAAAGGTGTATGCTTGCAGTTTTTGCTGATATGGTGGGCAATTTTCTCGAGGACTATATGGACGATTTCTTTATCAATGGTGATTCTTTCAACCAATGCCTTGACTATCTAGACAGAGTCTTATGGAGGTGTTGTGAAGTGAACCTGGTGCTCTCTCGGGAGAAGAGCAACTTCATGGTGACTGAAGGAATCGTGCTAGGTCACGTTGTTTCTAAGCGTGGCATGGAGGTCGACCCATCCAAGGTGGAGGTAATTTCAAAACTAGAGACACCCACAACCATTAAGCATGTCAGGTCATTCTTGGGCCAAGTCCGGCGGTTTATCAAAGATTTCAACAAGTTGGCCAGACCATTGACCGAGTTGCTAGGCAAGCAGAATGATTTCATTGTGGATGACCGCGTACTCCTTGCCTTCAATCAATTGAAGGAACTTATTACTCAGGCCCCTGTCTTACATCCACTGATTTGGACACAACCGTTTGAGATAATGACAGATGCGTCAGATTATGTCATCGGTGCTGTGCTCGAATAGAGGAAAGACAATATGCCATTTGCAATTCACTACGCTAGTCGAATGCTCGATGAAGCCCAAAGAAACTACACAATCACCGAAAAGGAGCTGCTAGCGGTAGTTTTTGCTTTGGAAAAGTTCAGATCCCATTTCCTTGGGTCCAAAGTTATTATTTATACAGATCATTCGGCCATCCGATACTTACAGCAAAAGAAGGATGCCAAACCACGTCTCATCCGATGGATCCTTCTCCTCCAGGAATTTGACCTTGAAATCAGAGATAAACCTGGAGTGAAGACTGTGGTGGCCGACCACTTATCTAGACTTCTTGAACCTGAATCTCCTGAGTTAAACTTGCAACCAATCACGAAAACCTTTCCAGATGAGGCCATTCTGTCAGTCACCTCGCTCCCCTAGTATGCCGATATTGTGAATTATCTTGTGACCAAGAGAACCCCACAAGATTGGCTGAAGCTAAAAGTAGACAAATTTTTATATAAAATCCATTTCTACCAGTGGGAGGATCCATATCTATTCTGTGAAGGGGCAGACTGCATCTGGAGGAGATGTATCCCTTAGGAGGAAGTTCCTAGTGTCCTTGCACTTTATCATGATCAAGAATTTGGAGGACACCATTTAGGTAGACAAATGACAGCAAAGGTTCTACATAGTGGTCTTTGTTGGCCTACATTATTCAAAGATGCAGAAGATTATGTCAAGTGTTGCACTGACTGCCAGAAGACGGGCATAACAATAGAAATGAGAGACACGATGCCTTTGAAGTTCATTCAGATATCAAACATCTTCGATGCATGGGGCATCGACTTTATGGACCCATTTCCTAACAGGCAGGGTTATGAATACATTCTGCTTGTTATCGACTATGTAAGTCGTTGGGTGGAGGCTATTCCCGCCCGAATCGCCGACAGTTGGACTATTTGTCGATTCTTAAGAGATCACATCATTGCATGGTTAAGGATTCCCAAAATTCTCATATCAGATGGGGGAAGTCATTTCATAAACAGAGAGGTGAAGAAGCTGACTCAGGAGTTCTGTATCGAACATCGGGTTGCTTCACCATATCACCCACAATCCAATAGCTTAGCTGAATGTTCAAACAGGGAGATAAAGACAATTCTACATAAGCTTGTGTGTCCGGATCGCAAGAATTGGTCGCAGTTGCTTGATTCAGTTCATTGAGCTTACAGAACTGCATACAAGTCACCCCTAAGAATGTCTCCCTACCACCTTGTGTATGGCAAGCCATGTCATTTGCCCGTTGAGTTGATTCATAAATCTTTATGGGCCATTAATTTTGTAATTTGGATGTCGAGAAAAAGCTGGAATGAACCGGAAAGTGGACATGAACAAATTATTGGAATTCAAAGATTATGCATACGACAACAACCTGATGTACAAGGAGAAGGTGAAAACGTGGCACGACAAGCATATCCGTCGCAAATCCTTCGAATCAGGTCAATAGGTGTGTGTTTTTGATGCGAAATTAAAGATCTTTCCAGGTAAACTGAAGAGCAAATGGACCGGGCCGTTTGCAGTAAAGCATGTGCGTGACAAAGGGAGCATAATGATAACTGGATTGCCAGTTGACGCACAACCATTTGTAGTCAATGGACAGCTTCTGAAGCCTTATCTTGAACATGATACGTTTATGTATGTCGTTGACTTCATTCAAGTGATCTAGGAGGATGAACAGAATACTTCCGAAGTGATAGTAGAAGACAAAGCAAATCAAAACATTTTTGAATGAATCTTCTTTTCTTCTTTTCCTTCTTTTCTCTTTTATTCTACCGAAATGGTGTAAGCTCCTTCATCATTGCTACACTTAGGACGTACTTTATCCTAAGTGTAGGGGAGATGTTCATATTTCCTCTTCTATCTCTTTTCTTCTTTTCTTCTTTTCCTTTTCTATTTTCTTTTCCTACCAAAAAGGTGTCGCCCCCTTTTGTCATCTTCCTATACTTAGGACGTACTTTGTCCTAAGTATAAGGGGGTGTGCACCTTGAGTTCTTCTATTCTTTGATCATACTTAGGGATATCTTACCCTAAGTATAGGGGGAGACAGTCTTAGTACGATCTTTTCATTCCCACCCTTGACACTCCCTGCTTTGTGTACAATCTGTTATACTTAGGATTATTTGATCCTAAGTATAGGGGGACGGTCAACTTCTCATTCGTTCATTTCTTCGTTCTTTTATTCTTTATATTTTCCTATACTCAGTACGAGTTATGTCTTCTCTTTTCTCTTTGATCTACGAAGACATAGCTCAAGCTAAGTATAGGGAGGTCGTATATAGTACGTATATACTTTAGCCATAACTTGTACTTTCGTTTTTTTAATAATTATGGCTAACAATACTGTTAAATTCATTAAAGATACTTAATAAAAAGATGTTATTATTATTGAAATTCTTTTTTGTATCTATTTATTAATAAATCAGGTGAAAATGTTTTTTGCAAAATATTTGAAAATCGTTTGAAAATCTTTTTGTAAAATCTTTTGAAAACTATTTGGAAAACATTTTGTTCAATATTTTCAAATTTTGTAAAAATTGTTTTGATTATAAAACTTATTTTACTTGTATGAAATAAAATGCTTAAAAAATGATTTACAAATAGTTTGAAAAATAGTTGCAAAAATATTTGAAAAATCCATACATACTGTTTGAAAAACCTTTGCAAAATTATTTTCAAATTTATGTACTTGTCTGTAAACATTGTTTGTAAAAATTATTTTAGACTATAGTTTGCAAAATTGTTTGAAAAACCTTTTTGAAATAAGTTTGAGGGATATATACATCACACCAAAATTCTTTATTAATTATATATACATATAAAATTGAGCACCTACCACTTGTAAATTCCTAAAAAGTCTAATTCTTGTAAATATAAGATGCATCTCTAAGTAAATATTTTTACGTATTTTTATCCAAAAATCTTTTGCTTTCAAAAATCACAAAAACATTTACAAAACTAAAAAAAATATAAAAAAATATTTGCAAAATCTTTTGAAAAATCCAAAAAATTTGCATATGCATCATCCTTTTCAAAAATCCATAAAAAGTTCAAAATCTTTGAAATTGCATCACAAAATTTTTTTCTGCATTCTGCATAGCATTTGCATGGCATTAGCATTTTCTGGATTGAGTTTGATAATTGAACAAGTCTAAGTAAAATCCGAAGATTGGAGCTTGGTTGGACCTTAAATCTACCTAATAACATGAACCTTATAGGAGCTGGAAATGAGGTATTTCAGGTTTAGTTGACTTAATTTTGTGAGGATCAAGAGACTTGGTTCAATGGATTCTTGGCTGCCTAAGTAGAGTATTTCGGAGCATATACATGACTCTTATTGATAATGACCTAACTTGGACACATGCACCTTTCACTCGGCTTAAATCAGCTGGAGTGGTAGGGGGTTGGATTTGTTGGTATGAGATGCATACAAGTGGAAATATTTGTCCTCCTCTAGGGAGGGAAGTGCACCCCAACCCGTCCGGTGATGATGAATTTTGAAGACAGGAGAGTGTGGGTTGCAATAAAGCTTCAAAAGAGGGATAGTCTACTAGCTCAAGAGGAAAAACTCCTTATGTAAATGCTGTTGTATATAGTATTTCAAAAAAAAACTCCAAAAAAGTGGACAAGCCTGATTAAAAATAAAATGTCTGCCGGAGTACGTGTATATATTGTATAGAAAATAAGCGAGCTTGAGCTTCAAAGTCAAATTATGTGAGCCTGCAGTTGGATGATTTGACTACACTGGTCTTGCATCCTAGGATTGGTAGCTACACTGGCTACCGTCCATTCTTCTCTTCACCCCCTCCTCTTGAGCTGGTTGTCACTTGAACTTAGAAGGGAATACCCCTCTCCTCAAGGAAGGAGTTGCTGGATTGGGGAATCATTGGATTGTCATGCTGGAGAAGTCAGTCTCTTTGTCATTTCAGTTGGGGAGGCCACAATCACTTACACTGTACGAGTCAAATTCATAGTCATAAGGGTTTGCATGTGAATTGAAGTATTCTGACCTGGATATTGAGGAGACTTGAGCAGAGTTTTGGGATTCTTGAAGGATTTTAGATTTCAAATCCGACTCTCACTAAGGTTCCACCTACATTAAAATTCCAAGGGTCCGACTTAACCTCTAAACTTTGATTTTGTGAAGACAAGTTTGATAATTAAACTTAATCTAATTTCTTTCGTTTTCTTTTCTTTATTTTTTTATTTTCTGCACTTCTTACATAAGTGTTTGCTAGGGACTAGCAAAGGCAAGTATAGGGGGGTGATCAATCTTCATTTCATCACCTTTATTCTATCATTTTGGCCTTAAAAACTCTAGTAAATGCGTGTAAATAACCTTAATTCATGCAATTTTAACATCCATGCATTATTGTGTAAATAGTGTAAAAAATACAGTTTTAATGCCAAAATTATAGAATAAAGAAAAGAAAAAGAATTAAATATCGAAAATATTTCTGACCCGAAACTCCAATTTTGATGAATAGGCTGACAAGGAATAAAGTAGGGGGAGATAAGGGCCAAAATACCAATTAAATTCCCTTTTATTTATTCATTTATTCTTTATTTTTGGGACCTATTTTTAGTTCCACTTTTTATACTTCAAAAAAGTAAACTTTGAACATGAAAGTTATAATAATTAAATATAGAAAAATACAAAATTGATTTCATACAAAAATAATATACAGATAAAATGATGGTATGAATAAAATTCCAAAACCCCAATTTCCCAGACCCATATCTCTCAAATAAAAACTTGAAATATATAAAAATTACTTTACTTGTATATAAATTTTAATAAGCTATTTATTGAACATAGTTTCATATTTTTTGGAGTTACGATGTGAAAGTTAGGTTTTGGACCCCTATTGTATACTTTACCCGATTAAAATATTCATTTTATTTATTATTCATTATTTTTATAATTTTATTTTTTTTTAAATTTTGCAAATATTATTTATAATATATGTGCATATTAAAACTAGAATAAAAACATCAATAAATCATTAAAATAAAATACTTATATAAAATACATAGGTAAAATACCTATAGCTATACCTATATAAATAATACATCTATTCATTTCCTTATATATAATATATCATAAAAATAAAATAAAAATATATTTAAATATATAAAATTAAGTTATAAATATATAAAATAATAAACTAAATTAATAAAATTAAAAATACAAAATAAAAAAGAAAAGATTAAAATACAAAGATGAATATACCTATATATAACCTTAAAAGGTAACTTGTAATTAATTACCTCAAAAAAATAAATAAAAATCATAATAAAATACTTTATAAAATAGTAAATATTTTTAATTTTAACCTAAAATTAATAAAATCATTTAATATTTTTAAATGAATTTAGAAATTATTTTGTATGACTTTTTCCTAGTTGGTCCACGTGGACCAACCAAGAGCGTATGAGAGTTGATCACGAGTCAACTCTCTGACCCGCCCTTCTGCCTCTTGTCAGCCATTGGTTTTCGCCCATCTTCATGTTTTTTCGAGGCCAGCTCTTTCACCAAATCATTGAACTTCCTTCTTGACTTTTTCTCCCCGATTATCTATGATTCACGCACAGGGTTTTCTTCGAGGATTGCGTCACCGATTCGCTCGATCTTTGTCGATCTTGAAGCCCGCTCGTCAACGTGTATAAAAATCACCTTTGACCTTCCATTTGTTCTTTCATCCCTCTTCCGCCTTCTCCACCACCTTTGAGCTTCGAGAAAGACTCCCGGTGACATCAGGAGCCTTCTCCAACCGAGAGTGTAGGGTTTGGCGTAGAATTCGAGGTCGGCCCGCTGCTCCGTCGCAAGCTCCTCCCCAGGTGTGCACAATCGAAGAGCTTTTATTCTCTCGCTCTTTCGATTCTGTAGATTAGAGGTAGGTTAGTAGCGCACTTTATTTCCATAGATTGAGTCGCGTTTGGATCGAAATCCATATTTCCCCTCGCTGGAGCTCCCAGCTCTGCCGCTCCTTTCAGACCACCTCCATCACGCTCCAAATACTCTAGCGCCTCCATACTCTCCCCCGCCGCTCTCTCATCACTCGACGATCCTCCGTCCACCTTGCTCTCACATAGAGCAAGGCCCTCATTCTCCCTCAGTCGCCATCTACCGGAGAGCTTCCATCCGCACCATTTCCATTTTTTTGGCCCATCTGGAAGGTCGCGACAGTTTGTCTGCGGCCCTCTTAACTCTTTTTGCAGGTGCCTAGTCTACACGAACACTTGTAGGGTGATTTTGATCGCGCCGAAAGCACCTGGGGCTTTTCTTCTTCCTCGACGTTGCAGAGGATCTCTAGTGCAACACGTGCCATTTTGGAGTCACCAACGGATAGAGCATCTCGCCAGGAGCATTTTACGCCTCGCCGAACCACCAGCCACTGCCAGGGGTACGAGGGGGAAGAGATCGAAGTTCGTCGAACCACCACCTGCACTTTAAGATATTTACAAAAATACTCTTGCCAGTAGTGTAGTTTATCTTTGTTTCTTGTATTTATTTCATATATCTAATTAATCGAAAAATCCATAAAAATAGACATAGCTTCCTAGAGCATTGATCTTTCATGCCAAAATTTTTATTTTGCATTTTTAAGATTTGATTATTTATAAAAAAATAAAAAAACATGCATTTTTATCCCTATTTGCAAAAGAAAATAAATAAAAATTATAAAAACCTTTTGAAAAATTACTAAAAAATATTTTTTGTGTAATTGTGTGTTTTGGACCTTTATCCCAAAAATCACTAAAAAATATAGAAGAAAACTCAAAAAAATAGAAAACACTAAAAACCTCTATAAAAATATTAAAACTTTGTAAAAAAAATCAAAAAATATGTTTTTCTTTATTTTCTTATCTTTATTTAAAAATTAATTCGGAGAATTGTTTACTCTGTTTGATATTTTTCATCTCCATTTTAACTTTGGGTATATATTTAAACCCTGATTTTGGATATTTTTGACTTTAAAAATCTATAAAAATTAGCAAAATTTCTTAAAAAATCGCAAAAATAGTAAAAAATTATTAAAACCCCAAAAAAATTATTTTATTATTTTTGAGTATTTTTGTTCATTTTTATATTAATCATAGCATATATTGTATGTATAGTTTATTATATATATTAGAAAAAAGGAAAAATAATAAAATATAAAAAGAAAATATAAAATCTGAAAATTAAAAATCAAAATATAAAATATAAAATCAAAAATAAAATAAAAAAGTATTAAAAAGTTAAAACCCGCAAAAAATGCAACTTGGCTATGTGTTTGTAGAAGTAATTGGTGCTTGGAATTCGATCTCGCCTGCTCTACTCCTTTGCTTCCTGTGTTTGACCCCTACCTGCTTGCCGGGTATAATAAATTTTAACTCTTGCTCGTAGTTGCCTAATTATTTGTGTGGGTTAATTGTTGAACAATGAGAATATTCGAGTAGTTGCCTCGACGACAGTGAGCCTGAACTGTCAGCCATTATTTAGCGACTCCCATATATTCGTTTTTCAGCAGGGAGAGAATAACATTAGAAGTGTTCATTTTTATAACATGTGCCAAATTCTTCAAGTACTTTATACCGCATTTCTTTCTAGAGCCTGCTAGCATCAAGCCTGGCTTTATACCTTAGAATCTACCATACCATCGATACTTGATAGTACAGACCTACTTTCACCAAATAAAAATGATCCTTTTGGGGGGGTGGACGTCGACCATCACACATGTCACTGAGCATAAAAGCTTTCTTCTGCTTGTTCATGTTGTCAACCCATTTTCTATCAAATCAAGCCTCGACCACATTTCTAGGAATAGTAAAGAAAAGAACGAAGATATAAAGCATTTATAGTCATTTCTGACTCTAGAGTAATAGATATATTTGTTAATATGATTGGTGAATCAAGAGATTTTAAGATTGATATTGATCTCTTTTAGTTGTGTATTCTACTCTATTATCTATTATGGAGTTATGTAGTCTACTCTTTAATTTCAAGGATGGCAAGATAATGAATGTCTTTAGAATCTTTGGACTTCTATTTGCATTTTTCAATATCTCCCTTTAAAGAGAATTCTTAGGAAAGTAGGACATGATCATTAATTATCATTTCTTTAGTAAGATTCATTTTCCAAGTAACAAGACCCATACATTTGTACCCTTTTTGAGTTAAGCTATATATAAAAGTTTCCTCGATAGTCCAACAATCCAACTTTATTGCATTAGCTGCCATATTATGAATAATAAAAAAATCCAAAGATCATCAAAATGTAGGAGCGGATGTTTTCAATGCCAAAATAGAGAGAAGCATAAAACCTTTCTAAGATAAAAGACAACATTTGAGTAATTCAAAAACAACAAAAAGAAAGGCTCATCCCCAAAAATATTTTGTGAGGTTCATCTAGAAAAGAGGAATTTTATTTTATTTTTACTTTATCTATCTCATTGTGCTTTGGCGTATAACTTTTGAAGATCATATGGATAATTTCAATTTTAATAAAGAAGTCATGAAGGGAATGAGAAACATATTCTCAAGCATTATCGATCAAATCTACGCTTCATCTTTTTTCCATTCTGAATTTACCAGAAGAAAGCTCCAATATCAATACATCACCGCTAATCTCGGGTAAGTATACAAAACTACATCTATAGAACTCATATATGAAATATCCTTGCTTAACCAATAATTGCCAATTTGATGCAAGTTCTAAAAAAAGGAATGCATACTTCAATAAAGAAAAATAAAGATAGTCCATATGCATGCTCATTTCATCTCATCGTAAACAAAGTCGTGTCTATATGGGTCTTTCCATCCTTGATAACAAAATAAAAACATCAATTATCTTTAAAGAGAGGTGAAAAACCCAATCAATTCAATCACAATCCTTATCGATGCCACTACTCTTACAAAACACAATAATCAACTAAAAATTAACTAGCAGTTTATTCCTTTGTAATCTTGCAAACATTGAATCGATTCAAGAGAAAATCAAGAACACGAAAAGCATTATTAATTATAAGCTTGTTCAATAAAGTTATGTTCCTCTTTCCAGCCACATTTGTTTGAGAAACAACAACAAGTGACACATGAAATCCTTACTAAAGACTAATTTATAATTGCAAAAAATCATATAAACTATCAATATCGTGTAGTATGTGACTTAGTAATCGGTTATTTATTCATCATTACAATATATAATGTCTTATGCTTCTTTTGAGAAATGGTAAGGGAAATTGATGGTATCACTATCTTTTGAGTGCTTATCATGGATCTCCTTTTTGTGAATGATGAAAGGTTAAAAGTAAGTGGATATAAAGTTGATAAGCTAAATCTTAACTTGGCAATCTCCTGAGCATCATTGTCTCATGAATTATTATCTTCCTTGGGCTCTAAGTTCTTTCCTTTCACATATCCAGTTCTTCCTCAATCAACAACAATAATTTCCCTATCAATAGACCACATTAGATGCTTCTCCTTGATCAACTGAGGGTGATGATTAACACATGATGAATTTTCGTCTACCTCACCTCAAAGCTTTACCTTATCAACTTAGTTACGGGTCAACAAAAATGAATTCACATCAAGATATATTATAGAAGGTGATTGATTGATAATGCTTAAGTGATCTAATTAATGGGAGGTGTGATCGATCAACAATCCTAAGACTGATGAATTACTTTGGCGATAAAACTAGGTGTTAATCAATCAAGGCTAGAAAATGATCAGTGATATCAAAATCAAAAGCTAATTGTGATTAATTAAGTTAAAAAACTACTTAATTACAAAAGGTTCAAAATTCTAGAGAATATATGTAATCGATAACAAACAAGCAAGCGACTGATAACCAAGAAATTAAGTATTGTTATCGACCACAAGATGAAAATTGGTCCATCACAATGGAGAGAAAGACCACAAAGGTTGGTCATCAATCCCTTACCATGTCAATGAATCTAATGTTACTATACATACTGATTAAGAAATCCCAATGTATACACAATGACCACATCACAAGGTTGTATGGATACCATCAACATGTATTGCATATTGAGGAATAAGTGATTCATCAACATTATGCTCAAGTTTTAGCCCAAATTCATAAGAAAATACATACTTCAAACATACAAAATAATAAGATTATACAAAAAACATTGCAAATAAAAATGGATCAATTATATAAATAACGTACAAACAAAATCAATATGAAAAATTGATGAATCCGCGATTCATCATCTCAATATCTTGATCTTAGCAAAATCCTCGAATAAAATCCCAAATAAATGTCTATAAAATCAATAAATTAACAAAATGACTCTTGCAAAATAAAACACATTAATTATTGTATATTAGATTGTTCAAAATAAATTAACAATAAAAAGCCGCAAAATTAAAGGAGTTTTTCACCTGTAAATAGCCTAAAACTTCATGTATTTTTAATAATTTTATTTCGACTCCTTTTTATCTAATTCTTTCTCTATCTTGTTTATAAAAATGTACATAAAAATACAAAAATACAAAATAAATTTTACCTCAAATAAATACTCCTAGATCCCAAAGATAAAAAGCCGTAAAGTCCAACTTCCCGACCAAATTCCTGCTCCGTATGAATCCAAATTCACCAAACTCACTTTTAAAATTCAAGTTAGAAAATTATCTATCCAACAGAAGTAATTTCACTAAAATCGGAGCTCATTTGCAAAAGTTGGGTTTTGGGACCTAGATGTACATTGTATATTTTGTATATATTCATTATTTCTTCATTTTTTATTTTATCTTTCTTAGTTACTAAAAAATCCAAAAAAATCATTGTTGTGTTGTATTTTATTTCCATTATTTTATTGTATTTTTTTGTTGTAAATATCGTTTATAAAAATTATATAAAAAAATTAAAATTAGAAAAGTAAAAAAAATGTACATAGTGTTTGTCTTATTTTGTAAATTCCCCACTCTTTTTCTTCTCTTTTTTTTATTTCCTCTTTTTAGTAGCCTACTTTTATTTTCTTTTATTTAATCACATTCTCTACACTAACTTCTCTTCTTTCATCAACCTTCATTCAACGCCATTATTCATCTAACTTCCCATTCAACTCCACCACTAATTTAACCTCCCATTCTACTCTACTTCTATTCTAACCTCCATTCCTTCCATCTCTTTTTATACACCTCTCCATCCTCATGTTTTGCCCATCCGCCATTCTAATAGAAAAAGGAGAGAGCTTGGAGTATTTTGTTGGTAACAGCAGCGAAGCGTCTTCCTCAAGTGACGACCTCCTTCAGGCGAGATCTGCGGAGCTCCGCTCCACGTCACGAGTTCCCCATCGAGCTCGCGTAGCTTCTCTGATTTTTATTTTGCCAATCAGATTGAGGCAACGACAGGAGTCCAGCGTAGCTACTCTTCCAATCTGGCGAAAAATCGGGTAAGTATTCCTCCTCATTTCTCTCGTTATTTTATCTTATCTAATATCTTGTTCCCTTTGTTGTGTCACCATCATTTTTATATCACTCCACCACACCATCTCCACCATTTACCATCTCCATTATCCCATTTTCATCATCTTCATCATCATTCTCAATTCTCTCTCTCTCTTTTGTATATAAACATCTTTCCATCCTGTTGAAAAAAATAAAAAATCTAAAAAAATTAATACAACATCAAATTAACAAAAAAATCAAAATAATAATAATAAAAGGTAGGAGGAGTTGCAGCCGCCCGCAGCCCCCCCCCCCCCCCCCCCGTCTTCCTCCACCGCGCCTGCGCGCGGCCACAGCCAGGCCGCGCAGCCCAGGCGACCCCGCCGGCGCACGCCTCCTCCGCTCCATCGCGCGCACCGCCGTCGCCGCTCCTTTGCTCCACCGCACGCGATGCCATCGCTGAGCCCCACACTCCCCCCTGCCTTCCTCCACCGTGTGCGGTGGCGCAACCCATCACTACTACCGCACAGGTACAGACCTATCGGCGTCCCCTGACCTTTTACAACACCGCATTCACCTCCGCACCACCTCCTTCACAGCAGATCTCTGGATTCCAGCCACCCCAGCAGCTGCGGCAACAGTACCAACAGTATGGCCAACATGGCCATTACTAGGCAGGTCAGTAGGGCCCGCAACCCCAGCAGCAGCAGCAGAGGCAGTACCCTAGCCAGCAGGGCCAGTCTTTCCATTCTTCTTCCCAGTCTTATCCACTTCCTTCTTCGTCTAGTTCCGTGGATATACATCAGCAGATACTCGATGAGCTCCATTCCTGCAGGAACGAGATTCATGACTTGCGGGTGGATGTCAACCGCTTGTCCAGATAGCGAGACGAGCAGACTGCACCCTCTACCTCTATCCCAGCCCAAGTCCAGGCTAACCCCAATAGCCTAAACCAATCTAGTTCTCAGCAACACTTTGGTCAGGTATACTATTTAGCATCTCCTAGAACTAAACGTGAGATTCTATCGTGTAACGAGGCTAATCATATGTCACTCAGGAGCGGAAGGACCGTGACCGTACCTGACCGGACGAGGGACACGAGGAGGGGCATCTCTAGAGCTCTACCTGAGGAGTCTTCAGAGGACCAAGAGGAGAGGCATTATATTTCGGAGCCCCATCAGCATCATTCGAGGATTTCTACTCAGGGAACCAAGAGGAGAAGGAGAGCACGTATGCAGCATCGGCAGCATGGATATTCTTCTGAGTTTACGGAGGACCTTGCATCTTCGGTTGTGGCAGATACCACTCTAGTTTCTATTCCACAACCTATAGTAGATAGTCTAGATTTTGATTCCATGTTGCATCAAAAAGATTCTTGTATAAAGAACTCGGTTTCAGTTAATGCCAAGAATGATCTTTCAGTTCATGATTCGAATTCTTCATCTTCTATTTCCTTAGCTTCAATCCCTTTCCCCCGTGCTCTTACGGCAGGAAAGCGCATCAAAAAGATTCAGAAAGATGACCCCGATATGGCACGGTTTTGTAAAGAGAATATCAGTGTAAAGGTGCCAATTGATGAGTATGTGGCTAACCATCCTGCATTCCAAAAATACCTTAAGTTGAGATGCACATCTAATAGGGTTAACAGGAAGAAAGTGAACCAAAATATAAAGACACATGCCTTGTTAGTAGCCACAACCTATTATCTCAAGAATCAGACATTGCCAAGGAAAAAGAGAGACATGGTTGCTCACTATGTGGAGAGTCGTATTGCTACATTGCGTTTGCACGCACACTCTTGGATAACGGTTCTTCGATCAACTTACTTCCCTTAGCATTATATCAAAAATTAGAGTTGATATCACATCGCAAATCCAGAGCTTTACTCCAATTTACAGATCGTTCAGTGAAGAGACCTAAGGGAGAAGTGAAAATTATCGTTATCTCGATTGAGGGGCAGAACTATCAGGTTGACTTCACAGTCTTGGACATGGAGACCCCCAATCATTGGAGAGAATCTCAGATCATTCTCGGGCGGCCCTTCCTTAGGACCGCATGTGCAGCTTTTGATTATGGTACAGGAATGATGAAGTTCCATTCTCCAGGCAGAGAAGTGAACCATGAGATGAAGCAAACCAAGTGTCAGCGACCCGACTCAGAGAGTAGCATAGAGTACTCATCTTCAGCGGTAGATTGCAGAATGATTAGCACCAGTGGGATTTGGAGTCAAGTTCATTCAGGACAGAGCGATACCCTTTCATCTGGAGAGGACATAGTGCATTATGCAGTTTGCCAGGTGTTGTCTGATCTTGTTAGAGATACATCTACCTATTCCTATGATGACGTAGAGATCCATTTGTATCTGTCAGTTTCATCCTCTTCGGAACAATCATGGGACATAGATGACGAGTCGGACGTGGCTTTTGCCGATTGTTTGTATATTTTGACGATCCAACTCTCGATACCTCTGATTTGGTTGAGAGTCCTACACAGTTGAGACCACCTTCATGCAGCACGGAACCAGATTCAGATTCAGTTCAACCAGATTTGCTTGATGATACCACATTGCCAGCACTGAAATCACTACCTCCTACACTTAAGTATGCATTTCTTACGGGACTCAAAGAGAGATATCATGCCATTATTAGCTCAGACTTGACTTTAGAACAAGAGTCTAGGTTGTTAGAGGTCTTAGAGAGGAACCGCAAAGCAATAGGTTGGACAATGTCGGATCTCGTGGGGATCAACCTCGTTCTCTACTCGCACAACATTTTTACTGAGGATAATGTGAGACCTTCCCGTGAGTTCCAGAGGAGACTTAACCCCAATCTACATGAAGTGGTGAAGAAAGATATTGAGAAATGGTGCAAAGCAGGGTTTATATACCTTATTTCTGACTCCAAGTGGGTGGCCCCACTTCATGTTGTCCTGAAGAAGTCGGGAATTCATATGGTCACCAACGAGGAGGGGGTAGAGATCACGACACGAGTACCCACATCGTGGCGCGTCTGCATCGACTACAGGCGCCTGAATGCTGCGACCAAGAAAAATCACTTTTCCTTGCCTTTTATTGATCAGATCTTGGAGAGACTCACATGGAAAGAGTTCTTCTATTTTCTTGACGGATACTCAGGCTACAACCAGGTGGCCATAGCCCCTGAGGACCAAGAAAAGACCACATTCACATGTCCATTCGGCACTTATGCTTTCGGGCGCATGCCATTCGGGCTCTGCAATGCCCCGGGCACATTTCAGCGGTGCATGATAGTCATATTTGCCGAGATGGTGGGAGATTTCCTGGAAGTGTTCATGGATGACTTCTCAGTCCATGGTGATTCTTTTGATACATGTTTAGCGCACTTGGACCGAGTCCACGCAAGGTGTAGAGAGGTGAATCTGGTACTCTCTTGGGAGAAGAGTCACTTTATGGTGACGGAGGGTATCGTGTTGGGGCAAGTCATCTCCAAAAGGGGAATGGAGGTTTACCCTGCCAAGGTGGAGGTGATCAAGAAACTCGATCCACCTACCAACGTGAAGTCAGTGAGGTCTTTTCTAGGGCATGTTGGATTCTATAGGAGATTTATTCAGGATTTTTCAAAGATCGCCCACCCACTGACTGAGCTCTTAGGAAAAGACACAGAGTTCGTTGTAGATCACAGGTGTCTGGAGGCCTTTGAGCTCTTGAAGAGGAAGATTTGTGTCTCGCTTATCCTACAAGCTCCTGACTGGTCTCTCCCCTTTGAGATCATGACTGACGCTTCAGATTTTGCTATAGGAGCTGTGTTAGGATAACGGTGAGAGGGGATCCCGTTTGCGATCCACTACACGAGCAAAGTATTAGATCCTACACAAAAGAATTATACAATGACTGAAAAAGGAAATGCTCACTGTAGTATGGGCCCTCGAGAAGTTCAGGTCATATATTTTGGGCTCTAAGGTGACAATATACACTGATCACACATCCATTCGATATTTAATGGAAAAGAAGGACGCAAAGGCGCATCTTCTTAGGTGGATTTTACTCCTCCAGGAATTTGATTTGGAGATAAAAGGTAAACCTGGAGTGAAGAATGTTGTGACTGATCACCTTTCTCGAATTGAACTTAAAGATTCTCCTGATTATGAGCGGATTAGAGAGACCTTCCCAGATGAGTCAATTTGTGTTATTGACTCACTCCTGTGGTATGCCAACATGGTGAACTATCTTGTCTCCAAGCAAGTTCCCCATGGTTGGACTAGGAGCAACATTGATCGACTGAAGTCGGATTCGAGGAGATACCACTGCGACGATCCTTTCCTTTTCTTTGAAGGACCAGATTGTGTTTGGAGAAGGTGTATTCCTCAGGAGGAATACCAGAGTGTCGTCACATATTGTCATTCTCTCGAGGCTGGAGGATACCATTCAGAAAAGAGATCCGCTCACAAAGTATTTCAATGCGGATTGTATTGGCCGACCTTGTTTAGAGATGCTATTGATTTTGTTCGGTCGTGCCCGATCTGTCAAAGGATGGGAGGGGCAGTTGGACAGAGAGATGAGATGCCCATGCAACCGATGATTATTTGTGATGTTTTTGATGCATGGGATAGATTTTATGGGTCTCTTTCCCAACAGCCAAGGACATGAGTACATTTTGTTGGTGGTTGACTATATATCTAGGTGGGTGGAGGCTATCCCAACTCGAACCGCAGACAACAAGACTGTCTGTAAGTTTGTGAGAGACCATATTATTGCTAGGTTCGGGGTGCCAAAAGTTTTAATATCTGATGGGTGTAGCCACTTTGTGAACCGAGATATGAGATCTTTAGCTAAGGACTATGGATATGAGCATAGAGTTACTAGTCCTTGCCACCCACAGTCCAACGGCATGGCAGAGGTTTCGAACAGAGAGGTGAAGAGTACTTTGCAGAAGTTGGTTCGTCCCGATAGGAAGAACTGATCCCAGCTCTTGGACCAAGTTCTATGGGCCTATGGGACAGCCTACAAGACACCATTGGATATTTCACCATTTAGAATGATCTATGGCAAGCCATGCCATTTGCCCGTAGAGCTGATTCACAAATCTGAATGGGCAATTAAGCATATTAATTGGAGTTGTCACCTAAGGAAGCTTGTCGAGACTTAAATTTGAACGAGCTCGTGGAAATCCGAAATAGGGCATATGACAACAGTTTGATTTATAAGGACAAAGTGAAGAGATGGCATGATCAATACATTAGGTGCAAAGACTGTCCCTGGACAAAAGGTATGGTTGTTCAATGTCAGGTTGAAGATGTTCCATGGGAAGCTCAAATCTAAATGGACGGGTCCCTTTGTTGTTAAGAAAGTGCACGAGAATGGAAGTGTAGAGACAACTGATCTCATAGATGGTGCACAATCACATGTGGTGAATGGACAACTGTTGAAGCATTTTGTAGATTCGAAAGAGCAATTAGTCCAAATCGAGGTCATCAACTTCATGCAGAGTGAGTACAGAGTAGATACATCATATTACTCTTCATGAAGATGCAGCCCCAAGATTCAGCAGCTTATAAGATCCATCCACTCTTGTATATCATCCCTTCTCTGTAAATTCTCCAGATCACATTGGTTCTCACACTTATTCCTGTCCTATACTTAGGTTGACCAGAGCCTAAGTATAGGGGGAACCGATGCCCACCATGTGTATATACTCATCCATTTCTCCCCTTGACCTCGTCTGCCCCTTTTTTTGATCTTCTTATATACTTAGATTGAGCAGAGCCTAAGTATAGGAGGGCGGATCGACTTTTATACTTTTTATCTTTCCTACGCTTAGCACGAGTTATGTCTTTTTCTCGCTTCTTCTGCTCTGAGGACATAGCACATGCTAAGTATAGGGGGTGTGTATATATTACAAATATACTTTACACATAGCTCATACTTTCACGTATTTTTGTATATATTATACAATAATTACAGGGTGGGTAAAATTGAAAAAAAAATCTTTCTTTCAAAAAAACTCTTATTTACTTTAAAAACAACTGTTTTAAAGGAAAAATCATCTCTTTTCTTCCTTTTAAAAATGTGTGTTTTTCAAAAAAAATGTTTTGAAGAAAAATCTTTCTTTCTTAAACAAAACGTTTTGAAGAAAAATCTTTCTTTCTTCCTTTCCTTTTCAAAAACAAAACAAAACAAAAACATGGACTCTAAAAAAAATAAAAAAACTCAAAAGAAAAGAAAAAATAAACTAACTAACTAATAAGTTGGTTTAATCCCTGACACCTTCACTTTCACACAAGACTAGTGATGTTCAAGAACACTTGATTTATGAGCTCTTGATATTGTGAGTTAATCAACCTTAGTCATTAGGGTCTTTGACTTAATTATTCACATTTCCCTAGTTTGAAAGATTTGTGTGCTATATTGCATGCTTAGTCTCTACCTTAAGAATATGATCAGCACCTCACATACACAACTGCAGTTATGATGAGATGAGTTGGGATTTCACTTGAGGAACTGGGATGAGGGATTTGAGTTTGGACCTGATTTGATGATACTCGAGGATGGGATAAAATCGATGAAGGCTTCATGAAACATGAGTGTCAGTACCATTAGCCAGTATGAGAACATGGTTCTTGTACTATCTCTTGATATTTACCAATGTGCCAGGGTGTGATAAAAAATAAAAAATATTCATCAGTGTACGCCAACTCTTGGTAAAAGCAGTGGAGCTAGCCAAAAATATTACAAAGCAATGAAATGTTAAAGAAAAGCTCTCATTCCACAAAGTCAATATCAAAGAGCTTTTACCAAAGGCGAGTGCTCCCAACTATTTCAAAGTATCCACTTGGACCACTGCTATTAGGATCAGGAGTCGGGCTTGCTCCAAAAAAGGGCTCTGCATCGTAAATGCTACAAGTTTGGGTGTAGAAGGTACGATAGGTACTCAAAAAAGGCACACCTCAGTGTACTCTCAGGAAAACAAGTGCAGACAACTCCAACTTCTCTTGACGGACGCACTGATCAACACCAAAAAAATACGTTAAGTAATAAGGCACTTGAGAGAATCCTTGTTCCATTGAAAGGGAGAGAAGAAATGACACAATCCTATGTCCTCCATCAACTAGCCTTCCATCTACACTTTTAAGTCTGACAACTAAAGAGACGGTGGATTGGATGCAAGAAATGGTTTATTCCCTAGTGTTGAGGATTGGGTTCTTAGGAGAGTCTCTTGGACTGGAACCTTGGGTGATGTTGTGACTCTATTCTTGTAACTGCAGTCCACACTAAAGTCATATCCCTACTATATATGTATACAAAGAGAGTCTGATGATTAGGGAAATTGGATACCTTTTGACTAGAGTTTGGTTCAGTTTAGAATTTTAGGATCTCTGAAATCGAGAGTTCTTGAACAGATCAAGTCTTGTATTCACATGCACAGTCAGGAGATACTCTAACTTATTCATTCTTTATTTGCTCGAGGACTAGAAAAGTTTAAGTATAGGGGGTGATGAATCCGCGATTCATCATCTCAATATCTTGATCTTAGCAAAATTCCCGAATAAAATCCCAAATAAATATCTATAAAATCAATAAATTAACAAAATAACTCTTGTAAATAAAACACATTAATTATTGTATATTAGATTGTACAAAATAAATTAACAATAAAAAGCCGCAAAATTAAAGGAGTTTTTCACCTGTAAATAGCCTAAAACTTCATGTATTTTTAATAATTTTATTTCAACTCCTTTTAGCTAATTCTTTCTCTATCTTGTTTATAAAAATGTACATAAAAATACAAAAATACAAAACAAATTTTACCTCAAATAAATACTCCTAGATCCCAAAGACAAAAAGCCATAAAGTCCAACTTCCCGACCAAATTCCCGCTCCGTATGAACTCCAAATTCACAAACTCACTTTTAAAGTTCAAGTTGGAAAATTATCTATCCAATGGAAGTGGTTTCATTAAAATCGGAGCTCATTTGCAAAAGTTGGGTTTTTGGACCTAGATATACATTGTATATTTTGTATATATTCATTCTTTCTTCATTTTTTATTTTATTTTTCTTAATTACTTAAAAATCCAAAAATTCATTATTGTGTTGTATTTTATTTTAAGTATTTTATTGTATTTTTTGTTGTAAATATCTTTTATAAAAAACATATAAAAAAATAAAATTAGAAAAGTAAAAAAATGTACATAGTGTTTGTCTTATTTTGTAAATTCCCCACTCTTTTTCTTCTCTTTATTTTATTTTCTCTTTTAGTAGCCTACTTTTATTTTCTTTTATTTAATCATATTTTCTACACTAACTTCTCTCCTTTCATCAACCTCCATTCAACACCATTATTCATCTAACTTCCCATTCAACTCCACCAGTAATTTAACCTCCCATTCTACTCCACATCCATTCTAACCTCCATTCCTTCCATCTCTTTTTATACACCTCTCCATCCTCATTTTTTGCCCATCTGCCATTCTAATAGAAAAAGGAGAGAGCTTGGAGTGTTTTGTTGGTGACAGCGGTCAAACATCTTCCTCAAGTGACGACCTCCTTCAGGCGAGATCCGCGGAGCTCCGCTCCGCATCATGAGTTCCCCATCGAGCTCGCGTAGCTTCTCCGATTTTTATTTCGCAATCAGATCGAGGCGACGACAGGAGTCCAGCGTAGCTGCTCCGCCAATCTGGCGAAGAATCAAGTAAGTATTCCTCCTCATTTCTCTCGTTATTTTATCTTATCTAATATCTTGTTCCCTTTGTTGTGTCACCATCATTTTTATATCACTCCACCACACCATCTCCACCATTTACCATCTCCATTATCCCATTTCCATCATCTTCATCATCATTCTCAATTCTCTCTCTCTCTCTCTTTCTTTTGTATATAAACATCTTCTTCCATTCTGTTGAAAAAAATTTAAAAAAAAAACTAAAAAAATTAATACAGCAGCAAATTAACAAAAAAAATCAAAAAATAATAAAAACGGCAGGAGGAGTTGCAGCCGCCCACCGCCGCCCCCTGTCTTCCTCCACCGCGCCTGCGCGCGGCCACCACCAGGCCGCGCAACCCAGGCGGCCCCGCCGACGCACGCCTCCTTCGCTCCATCGCGTGCGCTGCCGCCGCCGCTCCTCCGCTCCACCGCGCACAGCGCCGCCACCGAGCCCCACACTCCCCCCTGTCTTCCTCCACCACGCGTGGAGGTGCAACCCATCACTGCCACCGCACAGGTACCGGCCTGCACGTCCCCGCGTGCGACCGCACCGCCTTCGCTCCTGCCGCTTTCCCCCTCACCTCTGCCGCGAGCTCCCGTGGTGCGGCACGCCACCCGCCGCTCCCCCTTCCGCCCTGTCGTGCCCTATCTCCAGGAAGAAGAAGGTCCAATTATTTTATTTCTTTTTATTGTAAATATTGCATTTATTTCCCTAATAGTTTATATAATTGCAAAAGAGGCCTTGTGCATCATTTGCATTGCATTTTTAATTTTAATTTTGCATGCATAACCCTGTGTTTGTACACTAATTTGGACTTGAATTAAGCATCTTTTATTCAATGAAAAATATCTTGATGTTGAGCAACTAGTTCTCTACCTTGTGGATATTTATTTATATTTTTGTGATATTTAGGTAATTGATTAAAATTATCTAACTAAAATTATGCATATTTTACCCATTTTGAGCACTTAAATTTTTATCTCACTTACTGTTACTCCAAAAATTCCATCAAAATTTGAGGTGTTGTCTTGAAGTGAGACTTAATTACTATCCAAATTGCATCCAAAATAGAGTTGTCTTGTACCTAAAATAAATTATAGAGTGATTTGACTATTTGATTTTTAATTAAATCCATATGTATCATTTTCACAAAATTTCAAGTATCCTGGATTTCATATGAAAATACCTATATGAGATAATTCGCTCCCTGCCTAATTTGCTATTGTAGATTTATTAGGAATTAATTACTCATAATCACTCAATTTTTATTAAAAAAATTAATAAAAAAATTCATATTTTGTCAAAAAATTCCAAAAATATTACTTTAGCATCCTTGCATCATGTTTATGTTCAAGTAAAGTTTTCATGATTTTTGCTTACTGCTTGAGTGAGAAATTACGAAAAAAACCCATAAAAAGTGTGCATTTTTATTTGTTTCATTTTAATTTCTAAACATACAAAAAATGTGTTTTATGTTCCTCACTAAATTAGGATTTTAGAAAAAATATGATTTGGCTAAATTGTACTTATTTTCTATTAAATTTAATTCAACCTAATTGTATGCTTTCTTAGTGTCTTAACTCAGCCGCATCTTGTATTTGGCATTCATTTTGCATTAAAAAATAAAAAAAACTGTATTGGAAACCTAGAACTAAATTTTTGAATTAACTCCAAAGTTGCTCCTTTGCCTCCATGTGTTCGACCCCGGACTTGCCCGTGATATAAATTAAAGCCGAGCCCTCTTCACGGAAATCTTATCTCGGTTCTGATCGATTTGCTAAGTACACGTGCTACGACGTACCCAAATTAAAACACGTATTCAGCGAACCGTCAAAAAAAGAAACATAATAATACAAATACATTATATATATATATATACAAATCCTTAGTAAGTATAGAATCTTCGTAATATTCTACAAGAGCTCGTACTAACTCCAATTGACTTGATTATAATTGTATCATTGAAATAACCAATTAATTAGAGGAGAGAGTCGTGCGGTCCTCACAAGGTTGGACAACAGTCGCTGAAATGACCTCTTAAAAAGACCAATGGATTAAATCAACAATCAACCCATAATGTAATAATGAAGTAATAAAGCAAACGCGTGGATGGGAATTTATTGAAATGCATGAAGAACAATCCTTTTTATTTTTTAAAAGGATTTAAAATATGTATAAGGTATTTAAAATAAATAATACTAATATTAATTATATATAACTATATATAGGCATATTATACAACATAGGGTATTATAATTAAAAGTAGATCTATATATATAATCAAAATTTACAAAATAAAACATTTTTGTTTTTTTTTTGATTTTTTCTTATGTTTTTATGATTTTTCAAGAATTTTTTGCTAATTTTTAGGTATTTTTAAAGTCCAAAATATATAAAATTAGGGACTTTTAAAATAGGCTGAATTGATTTGAGACTTAAAAATAACAAAAAGGTTCAAAATTTCTCCAAATCAATTTTAATATATAGATTTTGGGGTTTCAAAAATAATTTACAAAATTTTTACGGTTAACAAGGGTTTTTTTTATTTTAAGGCTTTCGTTTTCTATTTTTGTGATTTTTGGTATGGAGTTATAGAATACTATAATAGACAGTAGGTATTTTTTTTAGAATTTTTAACTAAGGTTTTGTATTTTTTATTTTTCAAACCAGACAGGGAATAACCATGCACTGTTTGATTTTAATATATAGAAAATGCACGTGAAATAGAAAACTAATTAAGTGGTGTGATTGAGCATGTAATCAAGCACATTATCCTATTTTCCCATGATTTTTGGAGCATGGATGATATTTATAGAAAATAATAAAACCTGTACAAAAATACTTAAGCAGACAGGGGTATTTTTGCAATTAAAAATAAATGCGACGTCCAATATGCAAAAATACTAGAAACTTTGAACTTAAACTTAATTTTTATACTAATTAGAAATACACTAAACGGGAGGGTTACAAGCATAAAATACCCAACTCACGTGAGCTGAGCTGACATTGGATTAGTTGTAAATTACCATAAAGGCATGGGTTTTGTTGTAAATTATCCACTAAATTTTACACGCACTACAATATTTACAGAAAAATACTAAATATGAAAGGCAGGGGTGTTTAGTGTAATTTACGCCCCCACGTGTGCGAGTGCGGATGGTGGAGAGTGAGCCACGCCAGCTCACTTAAATTGATCGCACAACGGAGGCGTACGTTGCTTCGGTTTAACTGGACGACCAAGATTAGATTTGGGTCGAATCTTCGATTTGCTAGCGTTGGTGTTCGTTGGATGAACACGAAGAACATGACACAAGATTTTCTTCGTTCCTTGATTGCGCTCTCCTCCGTCATTGATTCTTCAAGCCAAGACATCCAACAGCTCGGTGGTGTCCCTCCATTTCTGCATATGGATTCAGATGGGCCTGAGGTGGACCAATGACGAACCTGGAGGTCCGGTCAACTCCAGGTGACTGGAGCTTCTTCCGGAATGCTCCTCGATCCCAAAAGGGTTCGCAACATCTGGGACCTACACAAAAAAATTAGGGGCTCGAGGGGTACGTTCTTGGCTGGTTTTTGAAGCTGGAAATGAAGGGGGATGAGATGGCGGGGGAGCTCCGGCAAGTAGTGACAGATGAAGCTCAACAACCCTTGATTCGAACATGGTCGAGGGGGGAAATGATGGATCGAGGCAGAGAAAGTGATAGAGACAGAGATGGAGGTGAAGTCGTGCCACGAAATCAGTTGAAGGGTGTATGGTTTGGCCTGGAGCTCAAGCTCCATGTCAAATTGGGGGTCCCAAAATTGAACCTAACCTGACTACGAAATGCGAAATTAAAAGAACAATAAAACCTAGCGACTAAATTTACCTAGAAATGTAGGGAAAAGGGCCTCGATGGGGGTAGAAACCCTAGAGGCAGAATCAGTCAGAATGGGGTTCCAACGGTGATTGGATCAAGCTCCGGCGATCTTCCTTCGCACTGCAGAAGACCAGGAGACGCTCCATGTCACTGACCTCCTCCTTGTGGCATAGTATGAGGGGCTAAGACTCTCGTAGTTGTGATCAAACAACAAAAAGAAGATCTGGGGGGTTATTTATAGACGTTGACCAGGCTGATTTTGAGGCTCGATTGCGAGAGATCGAGCGGGGGTTGGTGAGGATGGAGAGGTCGGCATGGAGGATGAGCATGGGAATTGCACGTTGGTGGATAGCTCGAGGGATAGGGAGTATGGAGAAGGCATTGAAAAGGGGAGAAAGAGGGCCTCCTGTGAGTTTTCTAACACGACAGTTGGAAGTTAGAGCAGTTGACCAAAGGTCAATGATTGGAGGCTCTTGGATGGTCCACGTGGACCAACCAGAAAATTGCTAAGGCAAAAATGCCTTAGAAAATGAAGATAAATTAATAAATGAATTAATTTTGGTCATAAAATAAAAATGTTTTTAAGTTTATGTAGTATTTTATTAGATATTTTTATTTAATTTTTTGAGGATATTTATTATACGTTATTATTTGCATGTATAATTATAGGTAATTATACCTGTATTTGGGTATTATTTTTAATTTTGCAATATTATTATTTTACACATGTATTTTACATATGTTTGATTTATTTAATTACCTATTTAGGTATTTTGTTATATTTTAAGAGATTATTTATACACTTAAATAATTATGTATAAATTCTTTGTAGGTGTATATATATATATTTCATCTATGTATTGAAGTATATAATTTATTTTTATTTTATTTTGATGGTTCTAACTTAATTTAATTATGGATATGTGTTTTAAATAATATTTATAATTTTATAAAAATAAAAGAATTTGAAAAATACAAAGTATATCAAATAAAATATACATGTATATTGCACACTATGGGCCCAAAAACTAATTTTGTGTCTTAGCTCTAAATTAAATAAAACCACCTTCATTAAATAGCTTATTAAAAGTTATATACAATTAAAAGTGATTTCGGTTCATTTTGATAGAGTATGGAGAAGATACAAGTCTGTGAAGTTTTTATTTTAGCTTTTTATTTTTTGTATCCCGGGCACATTGTGCATTACTTTTCTGTGAAATCAATTTTATATTTTTTGTATTTTTATCTACATTACTCATATATAGTATTTTGTCATTTGAGGTGTAAAAATAATAAAATAGGTCCAAAAAATCAATTATATATGAATTAAAATTCGATTTTATGTATGGTTTTCTGTGTGTCTTTGTACAATTCTTTTGTCCTATCTCCCCTACTTTATTCCTTGTTGACCATGTCATCATGGTGAATGGGTCTTGGGGTCTCTCAACACCTATGATGTCTCATTTCTTTTTATTTTCTTCCATTATTCTTTTATTTTGGAAATAAATATAATAAATATATTGTATTTTATATTGTATTTTGTACAAATTACAGAGTATTTATTTTGATAAATTAATGACACATACATGTATTTAACTAGGAATTTAAGATCAAAATGAAAGAATAAAGGTGATTAAATGCAGATTTTTCAATCATTTTGAAAAAATGTGATAAAAAGGTCAAAAAAAGACAAGGCACACATATCCCAAGAAAGCTCAAACCTTGTTCTTGAGATGTGTGAATTAAAAACTACATATCTAGAACATATGAACTCCTATTAAATCCTATTCACTTTCAAAGTTTAAAACTAAAAATATACTATTTAATGTGTACACTTCGTGGTGAATAGGGTTTACATATGCAGAGTTGGTTTTGGACTAAATTTACTATGTACATATTAATTTACACACTTTTATATTTTATCCTATCATATAACTCACTCACAAATATTTTTAAATTTTAATTCATATATTCACTACATTGTAAAGTATAACAAGGACAAAAATCACATGAAATAAATTATAAAAAATATGAAACTTTTATCACTTGTGCCTTTCTTAGCTTCTGCAAGATTTGTTATGCCCTCCTTTTTTGCATAATTAACTGTGTCATTATATTCTTACAAAATTCATAGTTTTGCCCTTTTATAATATCAGTTATGGCCCTACTGTATCTTAATGGAATGACATAACTATGAATTTTGTAAGAAGGTAGGGCATAACTGATATTCCAAAAAGAGAGGGGCACAACTGATATTGTATTTATTGATAACAAGAAGTAAAAGAGGAATAATATGCAGATGAATATATATATATATATAATGATTCATATCCTACGTTGCTCCCCAGCAACGACGACATTTGTTGTATCAATTGCTCAGAGGGGCCTAACGTCCGATCTTGGAGGGACTGCGCTGCACGATATGTCGGGTCCGACAATTGCTGTGTAGACTGCTTTCTCGACACTTAGCTCATGAACAAGAAATTAAGACAACAATCAACCCATAATCTATAATAATTCAATGCAAATTATGCGAGGTGAGATTTATTATACCCTGCAAATAAATGTGTACAACAAGCAAGTGCAGGGGTCGAACCATTGATATCATATACGTAGATAAGTTAAATAATAATGATCAATTAACGAAAATTAAATAATAAATACTTGTGTATTTTTTCTGTTTTTTTATTTTTTGTGTGTTTTAATTATAGTAATTTTTATATATTTCTAATTTTATATTTTCTTGTTTTTGATTTTTTGATTTTTATTTTCTTTTTATATCTTTATGATTTTTAGTTTCTTTTTGTATTTAGGATATAATCATTATATATAATAAAGTTAAGATGGTTACCAGTGATAAAAATCCAAAAAAAAGAATCTAGGTTCATAATTTGGCATGCATATATTTTCTTTTAATTCCCCCATTTCCTCTCCTTGATTATTATGGCACCACGACAATCATCTTCATCCACATGATTTGGGTTTGCTACCCACAATTTCTTGTGTCTAGTCAGCCCACTTTATGACTCTCTCACGTTTTGCTCCATAAATCGATCATCAAGTCAAATCCCCGATTAATTTCCCTCCATTAACCTCTCTCGCATGCCATCCATCTCCCTCTTCCTAGTCCCATTTCATCTTTGCCATGACCCAATAGTGCTTTGTCCACTTTGTGTTCGTGAGATCGTTCATTAGATATCTACCTTCCTCCTCAACTTGACGATGATGGGTACATGAGTGAAGTATGACACGTTGTCGAGAGATAGCTGAAGCCTTGAAGTTTGTACGTAAGACATCCATGCCTTGAATCGCTGCCTGATCACGACATAGAGCTCTAGCTAGGTTGATTGTTGAGAGAGAACCTGCTACTTTGAGCACCATTCCCAAACCATTTATCCAGGTGATTATGTAATCTCTTGGGCTTAGATTCTTGGACTATTATCAAGGAAAATTAATTTTTATGTCTTGTTGGGGTCGGGCCCCAACGGACCAGTTGACAACTGCCCAAAATGCTTAAGTCCAAGTTTAGTAATGCCCCACTATTATAACATACTTTTACACTTTGTGAGTCTTAGATGTTTGGACTATATTTGACCTGTGATGAGCGAGTCCCGGGAAAAAGCACTCCATCAAAGGCCTGGTCATACCTAACTAAACATAAAGACATTCCCCTACTTATATTCGCAATGTCCTCATTGCAATATAGCACATCACTTATTCCCTATTATAATGACGATTGCATGCTCCGAGGAGCCTTTTTCCTCCTATCTCTTTGTAGGGGTGGCTTCACTCCTTGGCTAGCCATTTCCGCTATTAGTAGGAAGCTACTATGATGCCATCTGCAATGCCATAGGATTAGTTCTCGAATTGTTACTGAGGAAAAATTATCCGTAACAACTTGTTGGGCTCGAGCCGAACTAATCCTAGTGATAACAACCTAAAATTCTTATGCCCATATATTCAAGTAGTAGCAACTCACCACACTTTGTAAGCATTAAATGTGGGACTATATTTGGAGTGTTACATATTCCTCTTCCTTTTTTATTTTCATCCTTTGTTTTTATTTCTCTTTCGCTTTTTAACTCCCTCCTCCTTCATTTATCTTCTTCCTTCTATGCTATCCCTTCCTTTTCCCAATTCACCCCATTAATTGCATGCCTTTTCCTATTCACCCCATTAGTTGCCATTAGTGATCATCATTAGGCCTCCTTCACTTCTCCACGATCTCCACCTTCAAGACGGCCATCGATCCTCTACTCCACCCTCAAACGAGGACAACTTATTTCACTTCCAAATCACACATCATTCCACTGG